>PVJH01006708.1:0-82126 GCA_004026705.1 Nesogale talazaci
GCATGAGACACTATGACAGGCCCATGGGATCGGACCTACCATAAATCCAAACCCATGCACAGAACTGCAGTTCTTTATGTCCGCCAAACTATAATTTGATAATGACGCTTTTCTCTCACCTTTGAATTTAATGAAGTGGCTGCACTGTTCAACAGAGTTTCTCTGTCACTCAGTTCCACAGGTCGAGACATATCAGTCAAAACTTCAATACCTTTTTCCAAAGCCTTCTGGAATGACTCTGAAATGATTGTTGGATGGATCCCTGAAAGATGAAGATCATCACTCAATTATGTTACATATGTGGCATGCCTTAAATTTCTATTCAAGAAATTTCATAACACTTATTCTAAACCCAAAATTCATTTATGGTCTAGTTTTAAATTTGACCAGACATAATACTAATTAAGGTTAATAATACTCTTTCCATTTGTTTTGGATCAATTACACATTTATAGGGCCCTTTAAAATTAAAACCAAATCCAAATACTGTATTTTAAAATATCATAAATCTCTAAATAGAAAGCAAGGATTGCTGCCATCTGTACTATCTACCAAAATGAGCAATCTATTTTCTCTCCCAAATCACCATTCACACTCATAACTCAGTTGCATTTTAGCAGAGGCCTGACCAATCAAAAGGGTATGCTCTTCTACAGCACACTATAAACACCCCACCACCACCGAGTCAATCTTAACGCATAGTCTCCCAAGACAAGGTTTCCACGGTGGCAAATCTTCTACTAGAGCAGATAGCCTCATCTTGTCCTAAAGAGCAGCTGGTGGGCTGAAACTGCCGTTCCTGTGGTCAGCAGCCCAAAGTTACCCATAAGAACCACCAAAGTCCTAATTTAACTAAAAAAAGAAAGAAAGATAAGTCTTTACAAAATTACCTATTTGAAATGCATCATAAAATTTTCATTACTTAAGGATAATTCACCTATTCCTTTAAAAAGGAACTCTGGTTGTGTAATTGGTTACAAGGTTGGACTTCACTTGACAAGGTCAGCAGTTTAGAAACAGCAGGTGTTCCTAAGAGAAAATGGGGTTTTCTACTCCCATAGAGAATTAGTCTCAGAAACTTAACAGGGACAGTTCTACCCAGTCCTATAATCCTAGAGTCAGCATTGACTCGATGGCAATGAGATTCCTTTCAATCCCAACCTCCAGCCCCTTTAACTATTTGCCTTTTATTTATTTTATTTTTTTTAATTTTTAGGCATCACTGCCCTGGTGGTGGGATTAGGAGGCCCAGCCTTTGCTCCTGGGAGCCGGAACTGAACCTCCGTCCCAGTGGGTCGCACAACCACTACGCTACCGGGGCTCAGCCCTATTTGCCTTTTAATAATAGAGCATGACCTAGATTCAACTGACCTTTCTGAAGCAGCTTGGTGCAGGAATCCAAGAGAGAACCAGCAATGATGACCACTGATGTGGTACCATCTCCTGCTTCTATATCTTGGGCCTTAGACAATTCCACCAGCTAAACAAAAAGAACATGCCCAGTTACCCAATGAGATATATTGTGTATCCAATATAAGCCTACCATCAAATCAAGGCATCACACAACTACCAAACAGAATTAGTCTACCACCCCCGAAGAGTCAATACTTCTGATTTATAGGCCATCTAAAGGTTTAAAATGAAGACCAGTATAGTTGTGCCACACACAGTTCTACTTATGTATTTTTTCTGCCAGAGACTATAATAAAATAGGGCATAAGTTATTTTTCAGCTAACCAAAATATTTCTCACAGGTACACCTTGAAGCCTTGAATAATTACAAAGTGGGGTATCCTGGACAATGGAGCTTATAAATTAGGGCAGTATAGATGAAAGCAGAATATTAGTTCTTAGTCAAGTTTATCTGAACATTGTATGAATACAACTCAATTGATTTTGGAAATTATTTTTACTTAATTAAGAGGGGCATCTTCAAATGAGAACTTTTTTGTTTTGTTTTTTGGGCATCATTGCCCTCTGGCGGTGGGAGGAGGAGGCCCAGCCTTTGTCCTTGGAATTGAACCTCTGTCCCAGTAGGCCACAGTCCCGTGCACAACCACTGCGCCACCATGGCTCAGCCCAGAACTTTCATGGCATTTTATTTGTGCTAACACTATTCATTTAACAAGGATGATCACAATGATCTTTACTTTTTAAAAACATCACATGATTAAGTAAAAAACTTAATTTACCAAATATTAAACAATACTTTAAAAACCCTTTAAAAAAGGATACTTGCCATCCGTGCTGCTGGATGTAACACTTGCATTTGCTTCAGAATGGTGGCACCATCATTTGTAATAGTCACATCACCTTTCCCGTCTTGAATCTAGACAGTTGAGAGTTTTTAAGTTATAGTTCACAAATTTCAAGGTTTTTAATTCAGCATTAATCTGACATCCAAAAAGCTACACTAGATCTTAAACTCAATAGAGAAATTATATATTCAAACAGTGTTGAATGTCAAAGTCTCTTTCCTTATTTTAGTATAATTAAGAGCTCAGTTTTACAAATGAAATAGCTGGTTTCTGTCGTGGTATTTCAAAGTGAAGAAATTCGTTATACAAAACCAAAGGCTACACTATAAAGATTCACTATCTTTCTTAGTTTCACAGTAATAAGCAGAAGTCTCAGCTCTCTCCAGAAGAACGCCATGTAATTAAGTGAAAATACCTCTTATTAAGTCCTTAGTCAACAGGCTAACTTTTTCTGAGTATTTCAAGAGGAAGACTTGTGCACACACACCTTCCATAAGATCCTCTACACTGCTTTCCACTTTTGTTTCAGGCGTTAACTGAATTGGGCAAATATTACTCAACTGTTGCTAGAACGCATCTGTTTTATGTTGTCAGCGACCCTTATGCCTGCTGTCATCGACGACACAGCAGAACTGCCCTTTGGCTTTCTGAGACTGTCGCTTTTTATTTTTTTGAGACTGTAACTCTTTACGGGAGTAGAAAGCCTCATCTTTCTCCTAAGGAGCGGCTGGTGGTTTCAAACTGCTGACCTTGTGCCACAGGAAGTTGAAGTCCTATGGATCAGACCACGAACTGTGCTAAGAACACAGAACTCAAACCCTGACATGCTGCTTTATCATACTGCCCACTTTACATAACACATAATGGCTTTTCTATGCGCATTCCCATCAAATTATGAGTTAAAGCTAAGTCTACCACTAAAGCAACCTCTCACTTCTAAACTCCAGGTACTTAAAACACTTTTTACTTTAAATAGCACATCTTATCAAGATCTTGTAATGCAGATATAAATATGGCTTCAGCCTTTTACCATTTTATCCATTCCTTTTGGTCCAAGACTTGTTCTGATAGCATCAGCAACAGCTGTTAATAAAAGGGGGGGGAACATTAAAAAAAAAAAATCAAGATTCTTTCAATAGTATTTCTCCTCTCAGTGATCAAGTTATCTTAATAGGATATGAAGAGTTTGAATGGATGACCTTGTGGTTAGCAATTCATGTGTAACCTGGCAGGTCACCAGGGCCCCTTTATTAAAAAACCAAGTCTTCACTCAAGAAAAATTGTCTATTATCCCCTGGAAAGAAAACACTACAGTCATATTCTTTTATAAATACATAATGCTTCACTTTTTTGTTTTTAAAGTCATTATCTCAATTCAGTACTTGTACTCTACCTATACTAAAGCAAAATGAGAATTTACTGTGTCTTCTCCTAAGTATTAAAATGGCAAAAATGAAAGAATTAAGAAGGTATATTTAGTTACCAGGTCTGATTAATGAGGGTTGTTTCAACCACTTCTTTCTCATCTAAAGAACTCAATCCAGCTATGCTCTCTAGACAATATGTCCAAATATGTCCCAAATTTCAATTATTAACAGACCTTTCGAGTGACCCCCTGGGTCACTCTGCCATCTCTTCACCACCCTTCTAGCTTTATCCCTTAATTCCTGTAGCACCATTATGTTCCCTGTCACCTGGGCTGATGACTTCAAATACTTTCTTTATCTTACGTTGTCTTTGCTGGTTGCTTTTGCAATGACTCCAACTCAGTCCTTTGTGTGCCAAGTAGATCTGTCCAATAATTGTGGTTAGCAATTCACGTGTAACCTGAATTGACTGGTTTGGGAAGCGGACTCCGAAGAACCATCGGATGGGTTTGAAGCACCACCCTTTGGGCTTGTGGTCCATAAGTTAACAACGGAACCATTGGCACCCCTCGGAGCTTTTGTCTTTCCTCTCAGCAACCTTAAAAGCTGGGAGGAGACTATGCCAAACATTTTTCAAGACACCACACTGCAACCCATCGAATCGATGCCAACTCGGTCGGACTCCCTGCAAACCGTTCTAATCGCATTCCTCACTCTCCAGCCCTGATGACGTTACAGAGCAATCCTACTCTCCTTCCCGGGCAGGGGCTTGCGATCCCATTTCCTGCCTCACTCCGGGTCTCAGCTCGACGACTCCTAACGCTGTAACAATTCGAATACGCAATCATTTTACTCCTCACATTGATAGGTGAAGACCCATCCATGCAGGCGGGTTAAAGGTGACGGGGGAAGTCTCCGCTCGCCCCTCCCCCAGGACAGCGGGCCACGCCCAATTAAGATGTGGAACACTTGCCTCAATTCTTCTCAGTGGTCAGGGCCAGTTAGGGATGTGTGGAAAGGTTATAGCTACGGACCAGAGGGCTGGGAACACGCGGTGCCAACAGGGAACCCTGCCAGCTGGTAACGGGCATCTCGAAGGCCTCTGCACATAGGATGAACACGTATGGGCGACAGGCAATGAGGCCGGCGCAAAGGCTCACCATGGTGGAGGTCGGGAAGGACGAGGCAAACGCAAAGAGCTTTCTACGGAGACGTGAAAGCGAGCCCCGCCGGCCAGACCCTACAGGGAGGGCGCGCGGGGCCGCGCGGGGGCCCTACCTTTGGCCGCCGAGATGTTGCTGAAGCGGATCTGGGCCGGCTTGTCGCGGTCCTGATAGGCCCCTTTGCCGCGACCGCCGGTCATCCCGGTGGGCGCCCCGCCCCGGGGGGCCACGTTCTCTGGCATGGCAACCTTGGCTGGGCCCCTGGAGGGTCGGGAAGGACGGATGGACACGGATCCCCACCGGCCGCCGAGTAACGGAAAGCGCCCACTCTTCTCACGAACCTTCCAGAAAGCGGCGCCGGCGGTGGAGGGGGCCTTCCGCGCAGCGCGGCGCGTCCGTGACGTAAGAAGCTGCCCGCCACGCGCCGGCGACTTACTATACGCTGGGGACTCTAGTTTTGGGGGCTATTGGTGGTGGGCACCGAGGAAAAGGAATGCGATGGGCGGCCTAGTTTAAAAAAAAAAAGACTTAAAAAAAAAGAATTACTCCTTGATTTTAAAGGCGGTGGCCGCCTCTTCCAACTCCACTCTCCTCGGCCTGAGGGCCCTTCAGGCAGCTCCTGGCGAGCTAGGCGTAACTGTACCGGGTGCTGCTGGGCTGTGTAGTCCCGGGCTGTTTATTTTGCAAGGGATGGACGGTGAGAGATTTAGGTTGGTCGGATGCTTTGTTTGTTTCTTTGATATTGTTTGATATTAAATGATAGAGGTTTAAATGTATTGGATCAATACGGGAGCGCTACCGCCTCTAGCGGTAGAAACACCCAACCACGTGTATCGCAATATTTTCTTTTATTTTTAGCAAGTTTATTGTAACAACAAGACGCTTGACTTAAAGGGAAAACTAGGCTTCATTTCTTTGTTTTTCTCCTCCCTCCTGGGCTTCATTTCTTTCTGTCTTTCTTTTTTTTTTTTGCATCACTAGGCTTCATTTCTTTGAAGCCTACTCAAAGACAGATTGCCCGACATGTATGAACTACATGTAAAAAAAGTTATAAATTGTCCTTGGTTTTGCAATGATCAGTGAAGACATTAAAAGTCCTCCAATCGAACAAGGTATGCAAAGGTTTTTAAGTCTTTTTCTTGTTGTTAAACAGTGAGCAAAATAACTCACTGGAATGTAAAGAGCGGAATGAGCATGGCACTAATGGAGAAGAGGGTGTTACACCATACGAGTATTTCCCCATCCCATCTCCACTTGATGTCGGTCAAAACAGACCATCGGTCATTTAGTGAAAAAGCAAAATAAACAAAGGGGGTAGGGGGGAAATACAGTATGCGGGGCCACAAATGCCAGTTACTTTGTGTATAAGAAAGGAATGCGGGAGAGGAAATGCAGGAAACGAATGAATGATGCTGTAGGCGTCGGGATGTGGTGGAACCCAAGGGTGGGTTTCTGATGGAGAATGAATTCCTGGTGGGTCCCAGGAAAGGAACAGACATCCGTGCCGTCTTCGGCCTCCATTTCCAGATGTGCAGGCGTGTCTGCCTCATGGATTGGCTATCCGTCGAATCCGAATCTGATCTGTTTCATGGACAGACCCTGTCGTTCACACTGGACTTTCATTAGTTTACTGAGTAGCGTGTGCCTCCTAGTTATTATTTATTATTATTATTAAATCATCCTGCCCCGCCACCTTCAAGTCACCGGGATCGCTGTCCTCATCTTGACTCCCAGCTTGGGTTTCTCATGGGCGTGGGGAGCTTCGCAGTTTCCTGAGCTCCGGCTTCCTGAAGAAGTGATAAAGCCATTGACTCCCACAGATCCTTTGTAATGACGAACAAACGATGATGTCCCAGGAGCAGGGAGGAGTCCTTTACATGCTTTCTTTAAATCCTCACCTCAAACAAAAATTAAAAACGAAACCCACTGCCGTGGAGTCCTAAATAGGGTTTCCCACACTGAAATCCCTGGTCCTCGTTCTCAACCTGTGGGTCTCGACCATCGGAAAACACCTATTTGTAATTAGAAGTAAATATTTTACAATCACTACATATTGTTTTTGTGATTAATCACTATGCTTTAATTATGTTCCATTTGTAACAATGAAAATACATCCTGCAGATCAGATGTTTACCTGACGATTTCATAACGGTAGCAAAATTACAGTTGTGAAGTAGCCACAAAAATAATTTATGTTTGGGGGTCACCGCAACATGAGGAACTGTATTAAAGGGTCAAGACATGAGGAAGGTTGAGAACCACTGCCTTACAGGGACTGAAAGGCAGATCTCTCTCCTTCAGACCCTTTTGGGGGGTTGAACCTTGTAGTACTAGCCCAATGCTTAACCCATTAAGACCTCACAGTCCTGATACAGGTGCTGCTCTCCTTAGCAGAGGAGGACATTGAAATATGTGAAGCTCAAGATAAACCTCTGAGAAGCTGGAAGCAGTATTTGAATGCTGAATACCTTAGCTTCAGAGTCGATGGTCCAAACAACTGGCTTCCTAGACTACTCTATTACCTCCTGATCAGTGACGATAGGAGGGGATGCCAGGAAAATTCATTAAACAGTTGCTTACAAATAATTTTTGAGTACCCGTAATTACCAGGAGACTTGCAGTAGGTGTCTTCAAAATACTTAAATCTGTGATCACAAACTGCTTTTATATTGCGTTCAGGATAAAAACACTGGAGGATAACACTTGGTAGGTGTCCATAAACTCCTGCTGTAAACACACACACACACAGTCATTGACACCATCAATTCTGACTTGTAGTGATCACATAGGACAGAGGAACTTTGACTGGTGGGTTTCAACCACAGATCTTTTCTTTAGTAGCCAAGAACTTAACCACTATACAAGAAGAACTCCTTAAATTACCCCCATGTAGCACATAAATGCGCTATTTGTTTAGACAATGGATGTAGTGTGATGGGAACAAATGTCTAATGCTGAAAAAAGCATTCATTTGAGGGCCTCTAGTTCTGGATTGGTTTTCCAGCTCTGCTACTTATTAACTGTGATCTTGAACAAGTCACTTAAGTGTCTAGGGCTCATATTTCTCAAGTAGAAAATGGAAAAGTCGAACTAGTTACTAGATGATCTTTAATGATAGATTAAGCTACCGATGCTGCACACCTGGTATTGTTAAACTTTTGGGGTGGATAATGCCTGGGTTCTTGGCTTTGCACAAGGAAGAATTCATGCTGAAACCTGGTCTGTAATCCAAGTGGGTTTTTGTAAAGGACAGAAGTTTCAGGTTTTAAGTCTCAAAGGGGTAGACGCTATTTCAGGGAAGTGTGCCAAATCAGGCAAAATCCGCCCTGGGGCCCACAAGTGAATACAGGTAACCTCGTGGGACGTGCGTGCACCTAGTGAGTGACCTATGCCCAGAGAGGGAATGGCCTGGCAGGGGCACAGGCGAGGGTATTTTAAACCTCCAGCTTGGGAGACATTGTGAACCCCATTGGCTGAATTAAATTCACCTGGGTGGGGTCACGAGCCTGCGCCTAGTTTGGGCTGCCCAGGTGTAACGCCCATCTGGCTTGGGAGGACCTGAATTGGAGCAGGCCCAGTTAAAGCCTTCCTGGGTAGTTAACATTCATCAGATTTTTCTTTCCTCCATCCTTGTTATGGGGATCTGTGCAGTCATGGGAGGGACAACCCCCTGTCCCTGTCCCGGCTACTGACAGTATTTTAGAAATAAGGCAGTGAGTGAGTGGGGGTGTAGACAAGCAAGAGGCATGATGTGTCGATAACAGTTGGAGCTCCGTGGTGGCTGGGTGAGTGGAGAGGGACTAAGCTAATACCAAGGACATAACTGAAAATCAGATGAGAGCAGAGTCGGGGAGCGGAAAGAGAGCTTTATGCAAAACTTGCCAAAAAACTTTGGGGCCTATTTATACATTCTTTTGGTTCCCATTTTCAAACGTTGTCTTTTTCAGAAACGGAACACCTGACTTAACAAATGGTACTCAGGATGGAAACCTGCGGCCCACAATGAAAGGAAACGTTCACCAGGAGATCGACTGGCGTGGCACTATCTTTTCCTTTATAATCAAGAATTCAGGCGTCTTTTCTAGTTGGGGAGCCTTAAACTATTCTCTTCAGAGGCCTGTGCCCTGGTTTTGAAACAATTGCTGCTTTGAAATTTTATAAATAAAGCTTTGTGCTTTGATCCTTGTGTTTGAAAAGCATTCTAAAAATGTGGCTTCTTCTAACCATATCTAGCGGTTGCATTGTCAGATAGCGGCCTCTGGTGGTACAGGCATGAATTTTTTTACTTGATTACCCTGGTGGCTGATGGGCAGGTGTGGCTTACCTAGGTGTTACACACAGTTGAGTGATAATTAAACAATGAGAGTGTTGCATTTTTCCTTGCGTGTAACATAAAGTGACCAGATTTTAAGCGAGACACCATTGACGGGGGGGGGAGGGGAGTTCTTGATTAAAAATTTGGTCAATATGGAGCAACAAAAATTTTCATAGAACACAAAAATAGTCTTGTAATATATTTATTTTAATGTTAAAACGCCGCAGGACGTTGTTAAATTGTTAAAAAGCGGGACGTCTGGTCACTTTACTCTAAAAGAGTAAGCGATTTTGAAGATGACATGGAAATAATAAGAGTACTGAGATGGGAGTTCTTAGTGGGGGACCATGGCAAATTAGGGGGCTTGGGGACCTACTTTGCCAAACTCCAGAAACCAAACTCATTGCCCTCGAGTCAGTTCCCATGCATGGCGGCGCTGTAGGACGGGCCAGAACGGCCACCGTGGGCTTCCAGATCATAACTCCGTAATGGAGTGGAGAGGCTGAAGTATTTCTCAGAAGGATTTCCCCAGGAAGGGAACACTGCTGTAGCAGTGCCATCCTGAAAACAAAACAATGGCTTCCAAGCCATTCAAAGCAATGGCTTCCAAGAGACTGGGGTGGTCTCGTCAAACCACATTTCATGGCAATAATTTTGAGGGGGTGCTGAAGTCATTTTTCCCGATGACTTTCTGGATGACTGCAGAACAACAGCATTTGTTTATTATGAGAATGTTTTGTGGAAGTTAACCCAAAGTCTTAGCAGAAAAACACCTGGAAAAGCTTCACCCAGGTCCTTTCCTACATGACAGTGCTCCTGCCTGTTTTTCTGATCAAAAGGGCAGTTCTGTGATCGTTCTGTTGGGCAATCATTAGGCATTTACCTTATAGCCTTAAATGAGTTCCTTCTAATATCTTTTTTTTTTTTTTGGCATCACTGCTTTCCGGTGGTGGGAGTAGGAGGCCCAGCCCCACTACTGGAATTGAACCTCTGTCCCAGTGGGCTGCAGTCCCGCGCACAACCACTACGCCACCGGGGCTCAGCCCCCTTCTAATATCTTTTTTAAAAAATCATTTTATTGGTGGCTCAGAGTCTTATCACAATACATACATACATACATACACTGTGTCAAGCACATTTGTACATTTGTTACCATCACCATTTTCAAAACATTTTCTTTCAACTTGAGTCTTTGGCATCAGCTCCTCATTTTTCTCTTCCCTCCCTACCCTCTCTATCATGAACCCTTGATAATTTTTAAATTAGTTTTGTAATCTTTTAAAAAATAAATCATTTTATTGGCGTCTCCTACAACTTTTTCTAATATCTTTTTGTTTCCTAATTAAAATCTTTAAAGGGCACCCACTTTTCTTCAATGAATAATACAACAGACTTCATTGACATGGTTTAAATTCTCAGAACCCTCCTTGGTCTAAACAGCTGGTATCTTTTACAAAAGCGTCTTGGATTTGATGGTGGCAAATGAAATTTATTTTTATCTTTCAACTCCATTTTCCCATGAACTTTTTGACGACCCCTTGTTTGGAGATTGGTAATATTATGCATTTTGTTTCAAGATAGTAAAAAGAGCCGGTGTTACAAAGTATTTGTTACAGGAAAGGAGTTTTGGATCAGAGCTACTAATCTGGCTGGAAAGACAAGTCAAACATGGTCAATTCTCAGGGGATAAATCTGGACAGAGGGTGGCAAAGGGGCAAGGGTTGGATCTGGACCTGTGTGACAGGTCTTATTTAATCCACGGAGCGGGAAAGTTTGGAATGAGATGAATCGCTACCCTTATGGGATGCTGCCCCCTCTGTCCTATCTCCGAGTGATCTTTCCTTTGTGCAGGACCTGGGATGAAGAAGGCAAACAGCGAAAGCAAAGCCATCTTTTTTTCTGAATTGAAGGGGCACCTTCATGGCAACAATCTACTGAAAAACAAACTCACAGTCACCAAGTCGATTCTGACACCCAGCGACTTTAGAGGATGGGGCAGAATTGTCCCGTGGGCTTCAGTGGCTGTAATCCCTTATTTGTTGTGGCAAGTAATCTGGTGTCAATTTGAGGATTAAGAGTGTAGGGGCGGAGTCTAGTCTGTCAATCTAGAGATAGCCGATGAGACCTCTGTGTGGGCGTGGCCTTCTGCGAATTCTGGGAAGTCCGGTGGTGTTTGCCCCATGGAGGTGAGAGACTCACTACTCAGTCCCTTGGGAGAGGCTCTACTGACGAGACCCAAGGCTGACCCCCTGTGAGACATCCTAGAGGAGAAGCCACATGATGGAACCAGACCTCTGAAGCCAAAAAAGCCATGTAGAGACCCCTGCCAGTGCTGAGATGCTTCTGCCACCGCTGGATACCCAAGACTGCACGCACTGGCCTGTGATGGTCCTGGGGTCATTGCATGTGCTTCATGACTCTGAAGAGGACTTTATAGATTGGTAGCGGACATATGGGTTAATATCGGGCTTAGGACCTTGCACTGGACTGGGTTGGGATGTTCCCTCAATGTTCAATTGCTCTTGTATATAAACCTCTCCCTTATACATACATGCGTGTTTATGAATTTGTTTCTCTAGTCCACCCAGTGTGCAATGTCTTTCTCCCACAGAGCAGCTGGTGCTTAGCAGCCCAGTTCCTAACCCTTGCGCCACAAAGGCTCTGATGGCCACCCACAGCAATGGTTCTGCGGACCAGCGGCCGCCCTCGCGTCGCGGGCGCGTTTTGGTCCAGACCCTTTCGGCCCCTCCCGGCCGCCGTCACCGGCGACGCGCTCAGCTGTCCTGTGGGCGGGGCCCCGCCGACCATGGCGGGCGAGCTGGAGGGCTCCAAGTCTTTGAGCGGGCTGCTCAACGGCCTGGCCCAGGACGCCTTCCACGGGCACCCGGGCATCACGGAGGAGCTGCTGCGGAGCCAGCTCTACCCGGAGCTCCCTCCCGAGGAGTTCCGCCCCTTCCTGGCGAAGATGAGGGGGATTCTGAAGGTACCGCTCGGCCCGCAGCCGCTGCCCGCGAGCCCCGCCCCCGCCTGGCCGCCCGCACAGCCCTTCCCCGGTAGCTCAGGAGGCTGCCCTCTCGCCCGCCCGCCCTCCCCCCCGCCAGGCTCGGACTCCCACGCCCCCCTCCCCCGTCGGAGCCGAGACTGTCACAGCGGGAGACTCTTGGGTAGCAATTCCGAGATGTCCGTTGGACATGTGGGGGGTTCTTTTGAAACGTGCACATGGCACGTCGCTCGGGTTTCCAGGCCGCCCAAGCGGGCAGGTGGATTTCCCAGGGTGTCCACCCGTCAGGGGGTGCCCGGTAAGATTCCAAGAGCATGTGCACTAGCTTGACGTCGCAGCATAGACAGCCGAGTCCAGAAGGAATGAGAGCTAAGGCGTTGAATTTCCCCCCTCTAACAATCACAGTGAAAAGAAACAGGTGCAATTCATGTAATGTTTTTTGTTTGTGTCATCCAACATATCCAATACATTATGATTTTAAAAATGATATGACAAGGTGAAGTCTTTTAGAGTCTCTCCCTCCCCCCCCCCCAACAATCTTTGAAATCCATTGCGTATTTTCCACTTACTAAACCAAAACCAAACTCAATGCCATCAGTCGACGCGGATTCATAACCTGTAGGACAGGGTAGAATAGCCCCAGGGGATTTCTGAGACTGTAGCTCTGTGTTTCTTTTTGACGTTAAAGTTTTATAGGAGTAGGAAGCCCTGTCTTTCTTCCTCGGAGTCGCCAGCGGTTTCAAACTGTCGACCTTGCAGTTAGCAGCCCAGTGCGGAACGGCTACAGCACCAGGGCTGCGCTTTCCCTTTAGGGCACATCTGAGGTCCGGCTGTCCACACTTAAGTGCTCAGTAGCCCTCGATAGTGGTTATGGGCTGCAGAAGTGGATAACGTTGGACGTAGACAAATGAGAAACCACTGAATTTGGTGCCAAAATTGATGCCTACTGCCACCAAGCGGATTCAGGTTAGAGTTCAGCTTACAGAAAGAGAACGGTCCCCAGAGCGATTCAGGGGCTGTAAATCTTTTTTTTTTTTTTTGGTGGGCATCACTGCCCTGGTGGGAGTAGGAGGCCCAGCCTTGCTCCTGGAGAGCTGGTGCTGAGTTTGAACTGCCAACCCTGTGGACCGCAGTCCCGCACACAACCCCTGGGGCGGAGCCGGCCCAGCCCCAGGGGTTGTAAATCTTTAGAGAAACCGACTGCCACCTCTTTCTCCCACAGAGCGGTTAGTAGTTTCAAACTGCCGGCCTTTCGTTTATCTGGTGAGTGCTTACTGCATTACCAAGGCTCCGTCCAGAATGAGGTAGACTGTAGAAATAACCACTGATACATGTGGGCTTCCAAAGTGGTGGGAACTGTATGAGAACTTTCATGTTTTGGGTTTTTTCCCCCCATGCAGTAACTTTATATGGTACCCACTAGCATCGAGTTGATTTCAACTTTTAGTGACATTACAGGGCAGAGTAGAATTGTCCATTTGGGTTTTTAAGGCAGTACATGTTTTTTGTTTGTTTTTTTTGGTATCACTACCCTCTGGTGGTGGGAGTAGGAGGCCCAGCCTTTGCTCCGTGTAGCTGGAATTGAACCTCCATCCCAGTGGGCTGCATTCCCTTGCACAACCACTACGCCACTTGGGCTTAGCCCGGCAGTACATGTTTATGAAAGCAGAAAATCTTTTCTCCTACTGAACTACTAGTGGATTCCACACAGAGCACTACCAAAGACAGGGCTCCTTACCTTAAATGGTGAACCTATGTTTTGAAGATTCAGAAATGAGGACTCAGAGAGCCTAAACAGTTTTAAATTACTCTTTGATTCAAGTCAGTGCTAAACCTTCACCCGTTATCCTTTTGCATATGTCATTTGTTTTTTTTTTTTGGGGGGGGGGCATCGCTGCTCTCCGGTGGTGGGAGTAGGAGGCCCAGCCCCTCTGCTGAAATTGAACCTCCGTCCCAGTGAGCCACAGTCCCGCGTACAACCACTACACCACCAGGGCTCAGCCCATGTTATTTGTTTTAAACTTGCTTATGCTTTACAGCCTCAGAAACCCACAGGGACAGATCCACTCTCCCCTGGGTTATTGTGGTCAGAATCAATGATGGTGAAACTATGTCTGTGGTTTCTTGACTACAGCTTCTGTGAACATTGACTGTGGATCCAAATTAAATGAAATTCTGTTATTTTTTTCTGGGGGGAGCATCACTGCCCTCTGATGGTCATGGGAGCTCACCAGTGCTGCTCCTGAGAGCTGCCACTGGATTTGAACCACCAAGCCCAGAGGCCACAGCCCCACACTCAACCACTTACGCCACCGAGGATCACCCTGAAATTCTTGACAATTTCCATCTCTTCTCCATCTATCTTAATGTTATTTATTAGTCCAGTTGTAAAAGATTATTTTTCTTGTTCACGTTAAGTAAACACTTGATACCACATTTATAGAATAACTGAATGAGTGGCTATAGCTTAAAATTGGGGATTGCCAACAAAAAGAAAAGCACAGAAAGAAACCCTACCTCATTCTCTGGGGAGGAGAGCTGATAAAAATAGAACCAGGAGTTGAAAAAACATTGCTGGGGGGATGAATCTGACCTGCTTTTATTAGTATAAATTAAATTATTGAGGTTTTTTGGGGGGTGCATAGTTATGCGCATTCATTTGTGTGTTATCTTTTACTACATTTGCTCCTACAACCAGCAGTGTAGGATATTTGCTGCACAGACCACCTGGTCTACCAAGTCTAAAATATTTACTATTTGACCCTCTATAGAAAAGTTTTAAGAGCCCGGTCTAAGCATCTGTTCTTAAACTCATAATGTTTGATTTTCAGAAATGATTGATATGTAAGTTATTGTTTGGAATTGTTGTTGGCTGCCATCCAGTGGACTTCTGACTCATGGTGGCCCCAAGCGTGCACAATGTGATCGGACCGTGTGATTCCTAGGAGTTTCACACTCTGATTTTCAGAAGTGGACTGCCAGCTTTTCTTCCTAGTCCTTTCTAACTTGGAAGCTGTGCTGCTTTCCAGCATCACAGAAACACACAAATCTCCACTGACAGACACATGATGGCTTACCCTCATGCTGGTTAAAAACACATCTAAAAACTGGGAATGGATTCTGGGTGTCTTCTTGGAGAAAGAAGTTGTTCTTTCGGCTCATTTGATTTTGAGTGTGATTGTTCCTCAGGTACTAAGTGTGTGTTCTTAGTGAGACATGCATAGGATTTAAATTTGTATTTTTTTCCTGCACATTTACAGGTTGGAAAGTTTCTATGTTGTTTCGTTCTCTTTACTTGCATTATTAATGCACTATAGCATTTAAGGTTGCACCCGTCAAGTCAGACTGTCCACCCATAAGAGCTGCCATGGACCAAGCTAAGTAATTTATTGGTCGTCTGGCAGAGTTCACAGAGCCCTTGTGGCAGGGCACTGCCGGGTAGGTGTTGGACTGCTAACTGCAAGGTGGGCGGTTCAAACTCCTTCACCGTCCCTTGGAGGAAGCACGGGGTGGTTTGCTCCCAACCAGACGTACAGCCTTGGGAGCGCCTCATCAGGTTACCACGAGCAGGAGTGACTTGATGCCAGCGGGTTTGCTTTGGCTAGCGGCGCGTTTGTAACCCACTGCGGACCGTGAAGAAGGTTGGGGTGGGGGAGGGGGTGGGGAGGAAAATGAGAACCTAGTTACTAGGTGAAATGAGAAAAGGACAAGGTCCCAAGGGCACAGAGCCAGTGCTTTCCTTCATTGTCCCAAGGTAAAGCGGCCCTTGGCGAGGCTGACTAGGGTGATGAGAATGCCTCCCTTGGGAAAAGACTTGGCTGAGTTGGCAGCTTACTTTAAGCTATTTGGCTTGACCTTTGAGACCCAAATGAAATCCCCCCTTCCTTTTAGGTCTTATTTTGATGGTTCCCATAAAAAATCGCAGCCTCGGAAACTCACAGGGGCAGTTCTGCCCTATCCAAAGGGTCACTATGAGTTGCCATGGACGCGATGGCGGTGAAGTGTGTGTGTGTGTGTGTGTGTGTGTGTGTGTGTGTGTTTGTGTGTGTTTTCATTAGTCCAAGTTCTACCAGTTCTCGGCTATCATTTGATTTCCGCGAGGCTTCAGACAAAGCCACAAAGCCTTAGACTAGCAATCATTACTCTGTGGGTGTGTATACGTATGTATATATATATATGTATTCATATATATTTTTTTGTCCCAGATCAGACCAATCTGAGAACTCAGTAAGAAACAATCCTCTTGAAATGGAGAGTACCTATCTGTAAAACAGGTCCTGTCATTTCATTCTCCTCCAACTATTTTGAACTTTTTCAAATGGCTATTGGGTTAGGTGGTGGTAGGGCTTTGGGATATAAACCGGAAGTTTGGAGAACCTTGAAGAGAGAAGAGGAAGTGTCTCTGGGCTAAAAGTTGATACAGTTTATCAAAAAGTATAATAAGAGAGGGAAATAAAGAGATGGAAAACAGGAAATAAAACAAAATGAAATTCAAAATTCAGAAGGTGTAATATCTGATAAATCAGAATGCTGGTAAGAAAATAGGGAATACACCGTAAGAAACTTTTAGGTCTTGGGAATCAGCTTTCCCGAGACCAAAGGTCTATCCAGAAAATCAAACTCACTGACATCGAGTGGACACTGCCATCAAGTGGGTTCTAACACCAAACAACCCTACAGGGACCCACTTAGTAGAATGAAAAGACAGAAGGTTTTGTTGTTGTTCTTATTGATCTTCATTATTGTTGATGTTTGTTCTCAAAAATATGACACAATTTTCACACACATCAATCAAGGATTTATTTGCCAACGCTTCAATTTTACAGCAACTGACTCTGCTAAGCACCCGAAACTCCAGTCTGTGGGCAGCGCGTGGACATAGACTTCAGATCTGTGCTTGGGTCTAGCCGCATGATAGGAGGAAGAGCATGTCATCAGGACTGAAGGAAGATTTACTAACCTGAGATAGGCTGACGACACAAGCCAGTGAGGAGAACCTGAAGTACTTGCTAATTGCAGCCTCCAGTATGGATTATATCTCAGTGTGAAGAAACCCCGAAATCCTCACAACTGGCCACATCATGATAAATGGAGAAAAGACTGAGCTGTCAATGCCTTCATCTTGCAGCTACAGTCAGCGCTCACAAAAGCAGCAAAGTCAAACAAGACACCGTATCGAGTAAGTCTGCCGCGCGGGATCTCTTTAAATGTGGAAGAGCCAGAATGTCATGCTGAGGTCTGGAGGGCACTTGACCCAGACCATGGTATTTCCAGTTGCCTCATTTACATAGGAAAGTTGGATGTGGAATAGGTCGAGCAGAAGATTTGGTGCATTTGAATTATGCTGAGCAGAGAAGACTGTAAGTGTCATGGACTGTCAAAAGAACAAACAGATAGTAGGAAAAAGGGCAGCCAGAATATTCAACAGAAGCGAGCATAGTCTGTGTGCGCTGGACAGGTTACCAGGAGAGACCAGGCCCTGGAATGGTGCACCGTTCCTGATAGAAAGGATGCCAGAAAGGATGAACACGTGGCTGTCGCCATGGACTCAAGCCTGACACCTGTGAGAAGGGTGCAGGACTGGGTCCATAGGAGTTGGGGCCAACTTGCTCGTGCCCAACAACCTTTCATAAGGGAAACAGACTATGCTTGCACACTGCTTTTTTAAAACACAAAAGGGGGACTGAGCCCCGGTGGCGTAGTGGTTGTGCGCAGGACTGCGGCCCACTGGGATGGACGTTCAATTCCAGCTCCACGAAGCAAAGGCTGGGCCTCCTACTCCCACCACCTGAGGGCAGTGATGCCCCCCCCCAAAAAAAAAAACACAAAGGGGAGCACATGCTACCTAACTTTTCTGTGACCATCTTGATTCTGATTTTCATTCTGTTCTTCAATACTGGGGAGTGAGTTCACTTACACTCAGCTTGGTGGTGGCGTGGTTATGTGCTGACAGGCTAACCACAGGTAGTCGTTGGAAACAGCTCACTCAGTGAGAGAAAGATGAAGCTTCCTACCGCCGTAAAGATTTCCAGCCTGGGGGACCCACAGGGACCCACAGTTCTGCTCTGTCCTCTAAGGTAATTATGAATCAGAATCTACTCTGTGGGAGTGAGAGGGACACCCGACACAGAGGAAAGCCCATTTGAATACATCTTGGAAGCAATACACATTGTATGGCAAAGGTATTATTGGCATATGATGTAAGTAGAAGGTTGAACTTTGTACCAAGTGACATCCCACTGAATCTCCCCTGTCTTCTGATAGTTTAATATTTTGCATACTTGTTTGCTTTTTACTTTAAAAGCACAAAGTCATAGTGATGAGAAAATGGGAATTCGATCCTCATGACTAAATACCTGGAAAAACAGTGCAGGAAGTGTGTAATAGTAAAATCAGAGGTGTAGAAGTTCATTGGTGTTAAGTTTACACTATGTCTAGAGTTGACCATCCACGAGTGATGATTTCTTCCTTTTTTTTTTATCTCGCTTCACTGCCCTGGTGGGAGTAGGGAGCCCAACCTTGCTTCTGGAGAGCTGCTGCTGGATTTGAACCGTCAACCCCGTGGGCCACAGTCCCGCACTCAACCACCATACCACCGAGGCTCAGCTGATGATTTCTTTTTTTTTTTTTTTTTTGGTGTCACTGCCCTGTGGTGGTGGGAGTAGGAGGCCCAACCTTTGCTTCTGTGGAGCTGGAATTGAACCTCCATCCCAATGGGCCGCAGTCCCGCACACAACCACGAAGCCACCGGGGCTCAGCCCGATGATTTCTTTTTTAATGAAAGAATGCCATTGTCAGCTTCTGAACCGAGATGTGTTAGTCTGGGTAGACTAGAGATACAAATTCATAAATATATATATATATATATATATATATATATATATATATATATACACAAGGGAGAGGTTTATAGACAAAAGTAGTTGAACATAGAGAAAAACATCCCAGCCCAATCCGATTCATGATCCGATATTAGTCCATATGTCCGATACCTGTTTATAAAGTCTTTTTCAGACTCACGAAGCACATGTAATGACGCTGAATGCAAGATGATCACAAAGCCAGATGGGTAGAAGACCTTTTCATCCAGTTGAAAGCCTCCCAGCACCGGCAGGGGTCTCCAAGTGGCTCCTCCGGCTTCAGAGGTCTGGTTCCATCAGGTCCATGTGGTTTCTGCTGGATGTCTCTCAGGGATTCGGCCTTGTGTCTTGTCAGTGTACTGTCTTCCAGAGAGTGTTGTCAGGAGAAAGGCTCCAAGGAAGTGAACCAAGAGAGAGAGTCTCCACCTCCAAGAAGGTGTTACCACATTTCCCAGAATTCTCAGGAGAAGGCCACGCCCACACAGAGGTCTCATTGGCTACCTCCAGATTGACAGGTTAGACTCCACCCCTACACACTTAGTCCTCAAATTGACACCAGATTAAGTTACTGCCACAGATATATTCTTGTAGCATTTATCAAGTGCTTCTTGTGAAAATGTTCAGGATGATTTTTAGTATTGAGGCTTTTTTCTTTTGCTTAAATAATTTTATTTAAAAAATCATTTTATTGAGGGCTCATACAACATATTGCATTCTTTTACCCTTTGCAATGTTTTTGCAGAAAATTTTACTTTGTATGATACTCTACATCTATTGCTCTCTGTTTACAAATGAGGGAAGTATGAAAATCAGTATATTGTTTATACTTGAGAGTGAACATAATAAAGGGAACACAATACACTTTGGACAAAAATATTAATATAGCAATGTGATGACTCGTTGCAGGTGCAGTTAGGTTAGCATTTAGCCCCGGACATTTGAACTTCCCTACGATTCACTCACATCTGTTGTCATTTTTATTATTTTCTGCTTTCTCTTCGGTTGAGATTTTTATGCTTCAGCTAACTATTCTTGTTGGTTTTGTTGTCGTTTGTTTTTAGTGCTGCTTTGTAAATGAAATCCGGGCGAGGTGAATCTATAGAGACAGCAACTGGACTTTGGCAGAGGAGTTGAGGGGACGTGGGGAGGGGATAAGTGCTGCGTGCTAACCGATTGCTCCACTGGAGCTTTGACGTGGGCAGCTAATAAAAATGAGTACAAGAGACAAAAACGAGGACAAGAATCGAAGAAAATGTTCCAAAATGGATTGGGGTGATAATTGTATAATTCTTTTTGATGTGATTGAAATATCGTATTATATGACATGTGGCTTATATGCCAATAAAACTATTCGGGGTGGGGGGAGGAGAAATGAACAAGAATATAAAAGTAGATTCAAAATATGTGATTTAGTTTTTAGTTGTTCAGCGCCTTCAAGTTAATTCCATCTCATACTAGCCGAATGTGCACCAGAACCGCACCTGGGCCTGTTCTGGGCCCTGTTCCCGTGTTGCTACATTGGAGTCTGTTGTCGCAGTCACGGGGTTGCTTCATCTTACTGACAGTCGTCCTTGTTTTCACCACGGTGTCTGCTAGATATTGGTCCCACCTGATAATGTCCAAAATGAGAAAAAGTCTCTATCCTGTTTCTAAGAATCATCCTGGCCATAGTTTCTTCAAAACAGATGTGTTAGCTATTTCTGGCACCACCATACTGTTCCTTGCCAATTTGAAAGTGCCAATTTTTGTTGGTTTTTCTTTTCCATTGCTTTTACATACATATTAGGTGATTGAAAATACCATGTGTTAGGTCAGGTGCGCCTTAGTCCTCAAAGTGCCATTTTGCTTTTTAGAACTTTAAAAAAATCTTTTGCAGCAGTCCTAAGTCATTTGACTTATGTTATTTTTTCCCCTTGGAGCTTCTGGTGGTTTTGAACAGGCGGATCGTAACCCAACTGGTACACACTACCCTGCCAGGGCTCCTTGACTTCTTTTTTTTGTTTGTTTTGCTTTTGGGGCATCACTGCCCTCTGGTGATGGGAGTAGGAGGCCCAGCCTTTGCTCCTGTGGAGCCGCTGCTGGAATTGAACCTCCATCCCAGTGGGCTGCAGTCCCACACACAACCACTACGCCACCAGGGCTCAGCCCCTTTGACTTCTTTCATAAAGCATTTTATTGTGTTTTCAATGAGAGGTTGCACAGCAAGTTGGGGTTCTGTTTGACAGTTCTATATAAATGGTTCATTGACATATAGCATAGGATATTCTTCACAATGTGTCACCATTCTCATTGAGATCTGGCTGTTGCTTCCAGTGATCTTGTTTTACCTTATTTCTTTTGCTTTTGAGTTGATTGTTATCTGGTTTCAATTGAAGGAACCTGGGTGTCTCGATGGTTAAAGCAAGTAACATTTTGCTGAAGATAATTTTAAAAAATGGTTGTAGTAGGACTTCAACAGAAAATGGATAGAAATCCAAGCCAGATTCAGGAAAGAGCATGGTTATTAGGGATATCATCGCTGTTATCATAGATGTTGGCTGAAGACAGAGAGTACCAGAAAGATGTTTTGACTATACAAACTGTGGATACCATTGCAAAGAAGGGGAGTTCCAGAACCCATGATTGTACCCATGTATACTTGTACACAGACTAAAAGGGAGTATTTGAAAAGAATAAGGGAGTGCCGAGTGGTTTAAAATTAGTAAGGGAGAGTTGAGCCTCGGTGGCGTAAGTGGTTGAGTGCAGGACTGCGGCCCGCGGGCTTGGCAGTTCAAATCCAGTGGTAGCTCTCAGGAGCAGCACTGGGTAGCACCCACGACCACCAGAGGCAGTGATGCCCACAAAAAAAATGAAGAAAAAAAAATAAAATTAGTAAGGAGGTGTGTCAGGGTTGTATCCTTTAACCATACTCATTCAATCTGTATGCTGAACACATAATCTGTGAAACTGGACTATAAAAAAATGTACAAGGTGGGCTGAGCCCTGGTGGCATAGTGGTTGTGCGCAGGACTGCAGCCTACTGGGATGGAGGTTCAATTCCAGCAGTGGCTCCACAGGAGCAAAGGCTGGGCCTCCTACTCCCACCACCAGAGAGCAGTGATGCCCCCCAAAAAACCAACCCCCCCCCAAAAAAGTACAAGGTATGGGGACTGAAAAAAAGGCTCATTAACAAGTGTCACGTGCAGACAACACGACCGTGTTCGCTGGAAGCCAAGAGGATTTGACTCAAAGGCGACAGCCTTAGTTATATAGCTCAGTGTAAAGAAAACAAGAAATCCTCATGACTGGATTAGTTCATAACATGATAATCTGCTGCCGCACATGGACTGCCAGGGCCTATGAAATTTGGAAGCTCTGCTGAACCCTGCCCACCCACCCCGGCTGACTCTGGTGGGACTTAAAACCTCAGTAGCATGACTTCTGCCATTACATCAACATGTAAAGCACCACATTATGATGAACTGACACGCGGTAGGAAAAGGTTAGATTAGAAGATCTCAGAAAAGACTAACATTTCACCTATTCAGTTATACTTCACAGTTTCATTAGTTTTCTCTGTCTGAACTCTAAACAGCAATCCTTGTTTTGTACTGCAGGTGGCAGTAGAATGCTGGCTTGCTAACACACTGACGAAAGCTGCGAGAAGCCACTATTTTAATATTTATTCCCTTGAAGGTTCTAATTCAGAAAGCACTTAACAGTTTGCTACTCAATAATATGAATTTCTTAGGCAAGAAGAAATCTCAATTTGAGGTTGGTATTTTGAATTTAGAAATAGTCGTTTTTTCCTGGACAACGTAAAGTTCTGCAAACATTTAGATCCCTTTTGCTGTAGTTCTCTAGTTACACAAAAGCGTGTGTCGCAGCGTTTTCAGATTCCATTGAGCAGTCTTGAGGATTTGGATGACAGCTCATGAACAGCATCCCGTGATCTCTGACGGAGATTTATGCTGCGGTCCTCACATCAGCATGTGCAAATTACCCAGGCAGTGGTAGAGGCTCTTCAATAAGTGAGATTGACCAGTAGCGATGTGTTTGTTTTTCCCCTCGTGTTTTTCTTGGTTTAGAGCAAAACCAAGAAAGAAACGTGGATTTTTGTTTTTTAAAATCATTTTATTGGGAGCTAATACAGATACCGTATCATTCTATAGATCAAGCACATCACGCAGTAAAGATCTGGTTTTGTTCCTGCAACTGTGAAGCAACTCTTCCGGGCCTGGAAACGTGACCTGGTTGGAAAGGGTTCCCGAGGAATGAGGTCTTAAAGAGTGTCTCTCCTCCGGCACGCCCTTGCTCTCGTAGTTCATTGTTGGCGTGCGCCATCGAGCCGCTTCCTACAGGGTGGTGAGGGCTTTGACTTATTTATCGACTATTTACTGAGCCTCTAGAGGGCTGCAGGGAAGGCTTCAAAAACTCCGTGAAGACATAGAATGACAGGAGAATGGATTTTTCCCATTTACTCTTTGAAGGCCCCTTTACAGTTTTATAAAATTGAACTTCCACTATGTAGCTTTGTTAAAATGTATGTTCCGTCCCTCACTCACAGCTTTCAAGTTGGTTCCAAGTCATAGAGCGCGACAGGGCCACGTGGAACTCGCCCGGCGAGCTTCCGTGCCTGCACCATCACAGGGCCAGAGCGCCTCCCCTTCCTCCGTGGAACAGCTAGTGGTGTGGAACTGCCGGGCTTGTGTTTGGCAGCCCCACGTGGAACACAGGAGGCCACCAGGGCTCCCTTGTTTTAGCTGGTACCTTAAAAAAAACACGGAAAGTTACTGGAATTTTGGTCTGGCTTCTGCTTTAAGTACAACAGGCCCCTTGCCTGCTATATAGATGTAAGATTTAACTTTCAGTGCTGGCATATGCCACCGTGGGTTGGTCTCCGAGAGTTATTCCCTGCTGCTACCTCTGATAGAGGTATAGCTTTGGCTTTCTCACAGCTCATGGTAAACAGATTTCTACCATTTGTGAAATACTTAGTAAATTTACATTATGTTTATCCTGATTATATGCTCCGTTCCTAAAAAGGAGTCTTCTCATTTGTTGACTGATTAAAAACTGTGTTCCTCTAGTCAAATGAACATTTGTGGAGTGCCGTGGCAGCCGTTTGTTGACTGATTAAAAACTGTGTTCCTCTAGTCAAGTGAACATTACATTTGTGGAGTGCCGTGGCAGCCGTTTGTTGACTGATTAAAAACTGTGTTCCTCTAGTCAAGTGAACATTTGTGGAGTGCCGTGGCAGTCCTGGACCTGGAAACAAGGGAGCACAAGGCAGTTAGTGCCCTTCCTCCTGGCGCTGACTTTCAAGGGTTGGGGCTATCCTGACAGTAAGACAGAACATGTAGGTAAAAGAATGAAGGCAGAGAATATATTTTAAACCAATGTGATTATGTGTCCCAAACATGGCTCTGATTCTGCTTTGGGAGTCTAACTGGTAACTAAAATGGGTCAGTCTGCCACCAGCCATGTTTTCCTGATATATTTTTATTTATTTATTTATTTTTTATTTTTAGGCATCATTGCCCTCAGGTGGTGGGAGTAGGAGGCCCAGCCTTTGCTCCTGGGAGCCGGCTGATATTTTTCTTTGATCTCTCAGGTCCTTTTTTTTTTTCTGTACATTTCTTTTGTGGTTTTTGTTTTTTTTTTTGTGGGCATCACTGCCTCTGGTGGTCGTGGGTGCTACCCAGTGCCACTCCTGAGAGCGGCCGCTGGATTTGAACCGTCAAGCCCTCGGGTTGCAGTCCTGTACTCAACCACTTACACCACCAGGGCTCAGCCCTCTCAGGTCCTTTTAAAAGCTCTGTAGCTCAACAAACTCTTGAACTGCATCGTGACTTTGGGCTAATGGTCTCCCTCATTCAGATGATATACCTCTGTAGTTGTCATTGTATTGTTTAAGACTTAATAATGTTTTCTTTAAGCAGATCAACCAGTAAATAAGTAAATTTCAAGACAATGACTTAAAATGAATTGATTTTATCTAAGCTTGATACTTAGAACAGAATCTCAATTTATTGAGAACAAAAATTTATTATTTTTATCATCTAGTTTTGCTTAATATATACTAAATCCCTTCACATCAAAGTATAAAGCAATTTAATTTTTTATTGAGATTTTAATCATCTCAGAGATAGAGTGTACATTTAATTTACTTTTCCTTAGATTCCCCGGATTCCTTAGATTACTCCTGTAAAAGTTAATCTCAGAGGCTCACAGGGACAGTTCTACTAGGTCCTGTATGGTCACTGTGAGTTGGAATTGACGTGGTGGCAGTGAGTTTGGTCTGGGGGTTGGATTCTCTATCTTGGAAACCAGCAAGTCTTTAGATTCTTTCTGGTTTTTCAGGTAGTTCTCTAGGAAAAAAACAAATCAAGCTGCTAGCTAGTCATTGCTGACCCAGAGTGATCTACCTGATCGGGCAGGTTGGAACTGTCTTGGTGGGTTTCTGAGAGCCTAACTCTTTATGAGAGTAGGACCCCCCCATCTTTCTCCCACTCTCTAGAAGGGACGCCTAGATATATCATTTGTTGTTGGAGCTAGTCCTGAAATGAGCGCAGAGAGCAACTCTTCCCAGTTAGTCTAGAATGTGCGGGTTAAGGATACAGCCCTCCTCGAGACTGCTCTCATTTCAGAAACAAGCTCAGGGATCCCCCAGGCCACCTTAACTTTTCTGACTAGTGAGATACCAATCCAGGGATTCCCATTGCCTTCTTAGATTTCATCATTTGCTAGAATGACTCACCGAGTTCAGGAAAGCACCGTACTTATGGCTAAAAACCAAAAACCCAAACCCACTGTCATTAAGTTGATTCTAACTCATAATGACCTTAAAAGGCACTTCTGAGACGGAATCTCTACAGGAACAAATAGAAAGTCTCGTCTTTCTCCCACCAAGCACCTTGCAGTTTGCAGTCCTGCACTTAGCTGGCAGCGCCACCAGGGATGTACGTCAGATTGCAGTTTGATTCTAGTCAAAGGCCGCGCGTCAGAACCCACTAAAGGGAGAGGAGCATGGGGTGAGGTCTGGGAGGATCTTCAGCCTGAAGCTCCTCTCAGTCCCATGGCACTTCAACGTGAGGCATTGCACAGTGTATTTCATCAGGTGGTGTAGTGAGTTAGGTGGGAGGCTGCTACCTGGAAAGCCAGCGGTTTGAAACCCCTAGCTGCTCCATGGGGGAAGGAGAAGACTTCCTGCTCCTGTAAAAAGCTTCAGTGTTGGAAACCGGCAGGGCGAGCTCTGCCCTGGTCTCCCTGGTCGCTATGAGTCAGACTTGCCTTGATGGCAGTGAGTGTGTCAATCTGGGAAGCTCTCAGAACCTTGATGTTTGGAGTTTTGCTGAGACCTTATTATGTATGCGTGAAGTCATTGACAAGGTATTTGAACTTAAATTTCCACCCTTCTTTTCCTAACCAGAGGTAAACCTGGTATTGTGTGGCTCAAAGCTCCAAACCCCTATTCACAGGAATGGTTTTTCTGGTGTGGCTTCTAACTTACTTTTTTCCGTTTGTGAATTTTACACAAGTGGAATCTTCCAGTACATACCCATTTGTGTCTGGCTCCTTTTGCACAATATGGTGTTTGTGAGAGCCATTATTTTTTGCCAGCAGTTGTGGATCAGCCATTCTCATCGCTGCTGGCTAGAGCTCAGCAAACCACAACCCAGGGACTAAGTCTGTCCCCTTGCTTGTGTTTATTCATTTTGTGAGCTACGAATCATCTGTCTCTTTTTGGCTAAAATGTTTGTGACAAATGGAAAGTACATGAAGTGTGAATTTCAGTGTCCGCAATACGACTCACTGCAGCACAGCCAGGCTCATTTGTTGACAGCAGTCCCCGAGTGATGAGCCATGCAAGTCACCGCAGACCCCCTGTAAAGCAGCTCCTCCCGGCTCCTTGGCTGTGCGCAGCGCACCCTGCCGCGCTCAGCTCGGCCGCAGCTGCTGGGGGCTGCCTGTCTGGCCTGGGCCCTGCAGAGTTCTGGCCTGCACCTCCTGCAGCGCAGGGCTGGCTCACACTCCCCTCTCGGATCAGTGAGCATGTCACAACATTATTGTTGTGTTTTTATGTTCAAGATGTTTTAGTGTATTTGGAAGCCTTTGATGTGTTTTTTTTGTCTTTAATGTTTTTTTATGCACAGAAAAGTATCATATAGTAAGATATTTGCCTAACTGCCAGAAATTAACCGTACCTGACTCTCTCTACTTATGTTCTAATTGGATTTAAAGACAGTTTTAGGAACAGATTTCATTTTTAACGGGGCAGGGAGCTGCCGGAATATGTCATATGTTTTCTACAAGAGCAGAGTTGAGTAACCCAACCGACACCAGATGACTGGCAAAACCAGATCCAGCTGCCACTGAGTCCGTTCTGACGCAGAGTGACCTCCACATTGAAGTCTTCCCTCTTCAGGGGAGGAGAGAGTGTCTCCTTTTCATGAGAGCAGCTGGGGGTTTTGAACCTCTGACTGTGCAGTAACATTCCAACATGCAACCTGCTACGTGACCAGGGCTCCCTTCTGCCTGGCAAAGTCCAAATCATTTTCTGTCTCTTCCTTTATAGAAAAAGCGTGGCGCCCCCTGCTGGCTCAGTACGCGGCAGTGGACAAGCACCCCACCATGTGCTCATCTGTTTTGCTGTTGACTGGCACTAGAAGGTTTCCAGGCCCCACTTGTGTTTTATATTTAAAATCCAGCCACTGTGCTTTCACTGTCGCTTCCATATTGAGTAGAGGACAATTTTTTATTTACTCACAGACAGATTGATTTTACAAGGGTGTGGACTGTTTCCTTTGCCCTACTTTCCACTTCAAGGAGATTTGGGGGAGGAATTGGTGCCCTGACTTACATTTCCTTGGCACCCTTTGCAAAGGAGAAGTGTTCTGGTTTGAAGTTACATTCTAGATGATTTAGTAAATCCACAGATTCGTTTCTCTCTTTACCTAATTTATAGCTTCTTTGAAGGTGTTTAGTAGTCTCATTCACTAGAATGGCTAGAACAGTGTTTTCTCTGGTCTTTCGTCTCATTCTCATTGATGTCACAGTCTAGTTCCAATACGAGAGGACCTCGAAGCAATTTTCATCATTAAACAGTATTTTAAAAAAAACACATGAATGTCCATTCAAACACATCAACTAGTTGACTGCTACACTAAGCAAGTACTGTACCAGTTCCCAGGAAATGGCTTTATTGGGTGTTAGCAGTACTGCAGAGATAACTCTAAAAATGAAGAGAAAAGGGAAAAGATACATTTTTTGCTTTGTAATTCTTCTGGAGGCACACTTTACGTGAGACTTTGCTTTTTTCCCTCTTTGGTAGTGGTGAGAAACTTGAAATGTGTAGCTGTTCCAGGGATAGTGTTTATGGTAGTTATGACCTTGTGGCCCAAGAGTGGAGGAGGAGGGTGAGATGGCAATAATTTCTGTTTGGAGGGAAATGGTTAAGAATCAAATGTAGAGAATCACTATTGACTGCTTTCCATGATTTATGGGCTAATTACAATTTTTTTTCCAGAGTGACTACAACTGTATTTTTGTTGTCATTGTTGAACACCAGTGTGTATAATTTAATGTAATCCATGATGTGGAAGGCAGCACATTGTATTCAAGACAGCTAGTGTCAGGGTATCTTATTGAGGCAGATAGCAAGTTTCAAAAATTGAGAATTTTAGGGGTATGAGATGGATGATAGAGAGGGGAAGGGGACTTGGAGAGTAAATAGTGAAGGTGGGAGGAGGGAGGGAGCACTGGAATGGATTGTGACCACATCTTAAAGGTGACTTAACCATGAGGGTGGGGTGCTCTAAAAATTGAAGTGGAGGTGATTGTACAATTCTCCTCTATGTGATCGGATGACTGAACTATTGCATTATATATGTATATGTAAATTAAGTGCCATAAAACTGTTGGGGAAAAAAGAATTTACTATATTAAGATTTGGAAGTTGTCTTGATTAGTGAAGTTGCAGACAGAAGCCAATACTTATTTAAGAACTTGAAGATAAAATTTAACTCACATCTGTCTTCATAATTGCCATTGCTTAAGTTGAAATTATTTGAAAAGTAAGGAAATAAAAAGAAATAGAATTAAGAAAACACTACAGATAATAAAAGGACTGAGCAAAAATCATTCAGAAAGAATATAAACTAAGGGGAAATAGCATGATGAGAAAAAGAAAACATGAGATAGGTATATTTGGTGGGTGGGGGGAGGAGAGAGCGTATAGCCAGAGCCCACCTCCTGACCAGATCTATGTTGATTTCTTCATTCAACTAGTTCTTACTGGATGCCAGGCATGGCACTACAAAGAGTAAGACAATCCACAGTGTCCAAAAGCTTACATTTTAAGAGGAATAGCCTCCATTTATAGCTCACCTCACCTAAAATATCTACAGCAGTGGTTCTCAACTTTCCTAATGCCGTGACCCTTTAATACAGTTCCTCATGTTGTGGTAATCCCTCCAACCATAAAATTATTTTCGTTGCTACTTCATTTTGCTACTGTTATGAATTGGGCAACCCCTGTGAAAGGGTCATTAACGCCCAGAGGGGTCATGACCCACAGGTTGAGAACCGCTGATCTTCAGTTCTCAGCAATATTCAAAGATCATTGTTATGCCATATTACAGAAAAGGAAATAGGCTTGGGCTGAGCCCCAGTGGCGTAGTGGTTGAGTGCGGGACTGCAGCCCATGGGCTTGGTGGTTCAAATCCAGCAGCAGCTCTCAGAAGCAAGGCTGGGAAACTCCCACAACCACCAGAGGGCAGTGATGTGTCCCCCCGCCCCCCCAAAAAAGGAAAGAAATAGGCTCATGCAAGAAAGGTGAATTGAATATGTTTAATAAGCTAATAAGTGGGTGTTAGGAAAAAATAGTTCTGTCTGACTGAAAATTAGTCACTCTTTATCAGGCTACTTCTATCCTTGTCTGTCAGTTTGTTGTACTTTGGTGGCTTGTGTATGGCTGTGCTACTGAGACCTTGTCACTGGTATTCCCAACACCAGCAAGGTCTCCCGAAGTGAACAAATTTCAGCAGCGTTTCCATACTAAGAACAGACTCAGGAAATTATAGGCTGCCACTTCAGAGGAATTAGCCACCGTAAACTCTACGGTTAGCATCGAAACATCGCCAGTTACTGAAAATATAATGACCAGAAGCAAAACATTGTCAGAGATAGTGCCAGAAGATGCACTACACACGCCTGTGGGGGTAAAGTCTTCTGAACTTAATTTGCGGATGGATATATATGACTCAAAATGAGAAGAAACAGCTGCAAACACCAATTAATCATTGGAACCAGGAATGTGTAAAGTATGAATCTAGAAAAATTGGAAGTCGTCAAAAATGAAATTGAATGGGACTGAGCCCTGGTGGCGTAAGTGGTTGAGTGCGGGACTGCGGCCCACGGGCTTGGCGGTTCAAATCCAGCGGTGGCAGTCAGGAGCAGTGCTGGGTAGCTTCCACGACCACCAGAGGGCAGTGATGCCAAAAAAAAAAAACAACAAAAGAAAAAAAAAATGAAATGGAATGTACAGAGATAGAAAATTCTGGGCATTAGTGAGCTGAAAAGAACTAGTATTGGCATTTTGAATTGGAAAGTCTTGTGGCTTACTGTGCTGAGAATGACAATGACAAGAAGAATGGTGTCTCATTCATCATCACATTCATCGCTATCTGTGATAGGATAAATTCCACTTGAATACAAGAAAATCCAATCAATACAGCTGCTATTCAGATTTATGCACGAATCAGTAAAGCTTGTGAAGTAGAAATTGAATAATGCTACCAACATCTTCAGTCTGAAACTAATCAGACATGCAGTCAAGGGGTAGTGATAATCATTGGGGGTGAGTGCAAAAGTTGGATACCAGGAAGAAAGAGCAGTGGTTGGGAAATATGGTCTTGATGATAGAATTTTATAAGGCCAAAATCTTAATAGCAAATACCCTTTTCCAGCAATATAAAAGGCTACTGTACACATGGACTTCTTGAGATGGAACGCAGAGAAATAAAATTGAGTACATCGTGGAAAGAGGCAACGAAGAAACTCTGCATCAGCACGTGAAAACAGGCTGGGGGCTGACTCTGGAACAGACCCATCGATTGCACACATGCACAGTCAGGTCGAGGGTGAAGAAAATTAAAATAAGTCCATGAGAGCCAAAATAGGAGCTTCAGCAGAGTGTTGAGAACATGTCAAGAGTCGATTTGATGCTTTAAACACTAATGACAGAAGACTTGGTGAGCTACGAGAAGACTTTGAAAACATTAGACGTGAAGAAAGCAAAAGCTCCTTAAATAGACAGGAAAGAAAGAAAGAAAAGAAAAGAAAGACAGGAAATGACAGAATGCCCACTGAAATGTTTCAGCAAGCTGATAAAGCACTGGAAGCACTCACCTGTCTATGCCAGGAAATTTGGAAGACAGCTGCCTGGCTGACTGACTGGAAGCTGTCCATATCTGTACTCATTCCAAAGAAAGGTGATTCGACAGCATACTCAAATTACAGGACAGTGTCATTTGGATCAAATGTGAGTAAAACTTTTGAACATCACCCAACAATGGTCGCAGCAGTGTATTGAAAGGGAGCGGTCGGATTTAGAAGAAGACATGGAACAAGGAATGTCTTTACTGATGTTAGATGAATCTTTTCTGAAAGCAGAGACTGTCAGAAAATGTTTACTTAAATTTCATCGACTATGCAAAGGCATTTGTGTCTGTGGATCATAACAAACTATGGATAGCCTTGAGAAGAATGGGAATTCCAGAACACCTCATTGTGATCATATAGAACTTGCACATGTATCATGAAGTAGTTGTGTAAATGGAACAAGGGAACAGTGACTGCATGGTTTAAAATCAGAAAATCTATGTTTCAGGGTTATATCCTCTCACCATACTTGTTCAATCTGTATTATTAAAAACCTGCAATATGCAGATGACACAACCTTGCTTGCTGAAAATGAGAAAAAGCTGATGCACTTAGGGGTGAAGACCAAAGATCACAGCTTCAGTGTGGATTCACAAGTCAGTGTAAGGAAAGCCAAAATCCTCGTAAAAGTGCATGAAGAGGTAACATGATGAATGGAGAAAAGATTGAAGTCGTCAAGGATCTCATCTTGCTTGCACTGAACCCATGCAGTGCCTCACCTCTGCATGCCCACAAATCCACACACAGACGCTCAGACCCCTAAGGCAGCGCATCTCAAACTGCTTGTGGTGAAGAACTGGTTTGCTTTCCCCCAGCATGTCAGGGGCTGACAGTTTTATAAACAATAATGAAAACGAATCACTAAAAATAATCACATGCTTGGTTGTCCTGAAAATTTCAAGCTCTATAACAGATAGTGGATATTTACCCTCTATTTCTGTTGTTGCCTTCTTGTGGATCAGCGATAGCTCGGTGAGCAGTATGAATACTCACTACCTTGAGTTCACTGGCCTTGAAAAAAACATTCCTAGCCTCAAACTCAGGCCTGAGAAAGTACCGTAAATGCTAAAGGGCAGCCACTATTGGCAGGGAGATATTTCACCTCTATTTCCTTCTCCCATATGTTTGGAGTGGGTGCCTGCCTACTAACAATAGGATACAGGCAGACAGAAATGGCCTGGGAACCTAAACTGTAGCCTAAGCTCTGGCAGGAGTCAGACAAGGAGAGAGAAGTGAGGCTTTCTGTTTACCTCTCCTTTCCCAGCCCTGCAGCTTTAGGCTAGGGAGGCTCTTCCTTGGGTCATTTTTGTGGTGGGTGGAATCCTGGTTCTTCCTGGGAACTCTTTTAGTTTTATTATTTATTTATTATGTATGCATCACTGCCCTTTGGTGGGAGTGGGAGGCCCAGCCTTGCTCCTGGAGAGCTGCTGCTGGATTTGAACCGCCAACCCAGTGGGCTGCAGTCCCAGATGCAACCACTATACCACTCTTGAGCTCAGCACTTGATCTTTTTTATGACTCGGAATTTTGTTCCACATTTTTTCTGCCACTGTATCCAGGACCTGCTGTTGTGAATTCCTGAAAGAGATCTCTAAGCATTTTTATGTCAGTTGTTGATTTTAAACAATTATAAAAACATTTTTCTGTGGAAGACATATATAGCAGAACATGCACCAATTCATTGATTTCTACATGCAGATTTCAGTAACACTGATTACATTATTCAAGTTGAGCCCCACAGTGACACTCCTTTTCTTCTCATGAATGGAAATTTTCTTTCCCAAGTGTCCTATCTTTCTTCACAGTTCCTGTGGTCAGTTGGATCCCTTCTCGCTAGGTTGTAGTGTGCGCAGTGCTCAAGGCAGGCATTCCAGCCATTCTTTATTAGTTAAGCTAAACTGTTACTTGGTTTAAAGACTTCAGAAGAATAGTTTTGGTTGAAGGTTTAAAGATTATCAGGCTGAGCCCCGGGGGCGTAGTGGTTGAGTGTGGGACTGTGGCCCACTGGCTTGGTGATTCAAATCCAGCGTCATCTCTTCAGGAGCAAGGCTGGGCCTCCTACTCCTACCAGAGGGCAGTGATGCCCAAACAAACCAACCAAAAATAAAAATTTAAAGAATAAAGATTATCTCGTGAGTTTATTTAGCCTCAATGACCTCAGAAAGTCTGTAGCCCAGGAGAAGTTGAAACTCTACACTCCCACCTTCTTGTTTTGGACCAGGTTCCATCTATAGAATCTTCTTTATATATATGTCCTTGTATTTTATTGACTATGCAAAATCATCCGATTGTGTGAATCATCAGTTATGGAGAACATTGTTTTTTTTTTCTTTTTTAAACAGTTTTATTTACACTTCATCCATATCTCATACATTTCAATAGTTCAACCTTATCAAGAACTTTACAACCAGTTTTACCACTATCAATATTAGAACATTTTCTTTTTTTCCTGTACTCATTGTTATGTATTTTTTCAAGTTTTACACAACACACACAACAAAACATCCTTCAACAACTCCTTCATGTATAATTCAGGGCCATTGGTTAGACTCTTCATATTGATCTATAGGATCTTTGACCAAAATCTTAAGGGGTGGTAGCAAGGCACAACCTAGTACTTCTGGTCTTGTGAAAAAGGAGTCAGTTGTTCAGGAAGACAGTCTGTTACACGATCTGTTTTCTCCTGCCGTTCCTAACTCTGGAGTATGGCGGTGTAGTGGGTTACACATGGAGCTGCTCACTACAAAGCCAGCAGTTCAAACCCACCAGTGACTCTTTGAGGGAAGTGAAGGCTGCTCTCTTTCCCCATAAAGAAAGCAGCTCTCAGAAACCCAGGGTTGCCCTAAGTTGGAATAGACTCAACGGCAGTGAGGGTTCTTTTTGTTTTTAATTTTTAAGTTCCCGACCCCAAATATGTTCCCCAGGATTCTCTGCTTTGTATGCTGAGCACATAATCTGAGAAACTGGGCCATATGAAGACAAACCATGGCACCAGGGCTGAAGGAGGCTTATTTAATAATCTGTGGTCTGCAGATGACACGGCCTTGCTGAAAGCCAAGAGGACTTGAGACCCTGACTGAGGAAGATACAGGACTGCATCTAGAGATTAAGCCTTGGTTAGCAATTAACTTGCTCTCTCTGGCTTGCTCTCCACGTGGACCACCAGGCAGGGCTGAGGTGAGCATGCTACCATGGGGGGGAAAAAGACTGCATCTTTCAGTATGGATTATAAATTAATGTACAGAAAGCAAAAATCCTCACAACTGGATCAATAAGCATCATCATAAGCAGAAAAGAGTGGATCTATATCCCGTGCTCATGGAAGCAGCAGTTAAGAAATCAGAATATGTATTGTATTGGTTTAATCTGCTGCAAAACATTTCCTTAAAGTCTTAAAAAGTGCCAGTGCACAGAGAAGACCATATGGCCATCCCCACTACAAGCCATGGCATCCCTCACTGACCCATAGCCCTACAGGGGACAACACTAGAGACACAGTGTGGGAATTGCCCCCGATTTGACATCACCACAAGGAGGCAAAACACAAAGGGCGTGCAACAGAACAGCAAGGGGAGGAGAGCAAGGAAGTCCTAAGAGGATGCCAAAAATAGACTTTGGGGCCAGGACATGGCACCCCATCAAACTCAACTGTAAAACACTCATAAAGGTCAACAAACAGACCTTCAACTAGAGACTTTCCTTTTTTTTTTGAGTACCGGTGGTGGGAGTAGGAGGCCCAGCCCCACTGCTGGAGTTGAACCTCTGTCCCAGTGAGCCGCAGTCCCGCGCACAACCACTACGCCACCGGGGCTCAGCCCAAACATTTACTTTCTTTTTTTGTTGTTGTTGTTTTTCATTTTGGTTTGGGGGCATCACTGCCCTCTGGAGGTGGAAGTAGGAGGTCCAGCCTTGCTGCTGAATTTGAACCTCCAACCCAATGGGCCGCAGTCCCGCGCACAACCACTACACCATCGGGGCTCAGCCCTGTATTCTTTTGTTGCTTTGTTTTGCTCTGGTTTTATTTTTGTGCATATTACTATCTCGTCAGGTCTATTTATATAAGATATACAGGAGACACAATCTGGAGGGGAAAACAATGGGATCAACATTTCTGGGGGAACATGGGAGAGGGGGAGTTGGGGGAAAGGAAGTGGTGTTAACAAATCCTTAGACAAAGGAACAACAAGCGATACAAAATCCGTGGCAAGGAGGGTGTAAGAGACCTGCCAGGGCTTGATCAAGGGCAATGTAACTGAGAGGAATTATTGAAACCCAAATTAAGGCTGAGAATGATAATGGGACTAGAAGAAAGTAAAAGGAAATAGAGGAAAGAACTAGGAGGCAAAGGGCATTTATAGAGGGATAAATACAGGAATGTACATATGTTAATATATTTATATGTGATGATATGGAAAAATAATTGTGCATATATTTTAGGTTTAGTATTTAGGTAACAGATGGACATTGGGCCTGCACTCAAGTACTCCCTCAATGTAAGAATATTTTGTTCTATTAAAATGGCATTCCATGATATTTACCTTCCCAACATAATCACTGAAGACAAATGGGTGCTTAAGCAAATGTGGTGAAGAAAGCTGATGATGCCTGGCTATCAAAAGATATAGTGTCTGGGGTCTTAAAGACTTGAAGATAAACAAGCAGCTATCTAGCTCAGAAGCAATAAAGTCCACATGGAAGAAGCACACCTGCCTGTGTGACCACGAGGTGTTGTTGAGATCAGGTATCAGCCATCAAAGGACAAAAAATCATATCATTGTGCATGAGAGGGAATGTGGAGTGTGGACCTGCATTAGTCCGGGTAGACTAGAGGAACAAATTTCATAGACACACATATAGGTATAAGGGAATGGTTTATATACAAAAGGAATGGAACACTGAGAAAGCATCCCAACCCAGTCCAGTTCAAAGTCATAAGTCCGCTATTAGCTCATATCAGACTAATATCAGTCTATAATGCCTCTTTCCAACTCACAAAGTCTCAGGCCAGTGGGTACAGAGTCCCGGCGCTGACAGGGGTCTCCTCATGGCTCCTCACTTCCAGGGCTCAGGGTCCATCAACAGCATTCCGTGGTGGCATAAGCAACTCATCTCTGGAAGGGGTCCCCTCAAGGCCTTTCCAGCTTCAGAGGTCTGGTTCCATTAGGGCAAGGCCATGTGGCTTCTCCTCCAGCTCCTGCAGTAGCTCGGACACTGCCATCTGGTCTTGTCCGTATTTCCTTGTCTCTGAGACTAACTCCCAACAACTAGGGAGAGAGCTTCTTGTCTCCACGAGGGAGATATCACGAGACTTCCTAGACGTATCAGAAGAAAGCCATGCCCACACAGAGGCCTCATTGGCTACTCAATGGCTGTCTCCAGATTAACAGGCTAGACACCACCCCTACATCTCAATCATGAAATTAACATAAGCACATGACCACCACAGGACCTAAAGCCCATCTGTAGGCAACTGGACATCCCCTTACAGAAGGGTCGCAGAGAGGGGACGAGTTAGTCAGGGTGCAGTGTAGCAATGGTGAAACATACAACTTTCTTCTAGTTCTTTTCTTTTTTTTTTTTTTTAGCGGGGGTCGGGGAGCATCACTGCCTCTGGTGGTCGTGGGCGCTCCTCAGTGCTGCTCCTGAGAGCTGCTGCTGGATTTGAACCGACAAGTTCACGGGCCGCAGTCCGGCACTCAACCACTTATGCCACCAGGGCTCCGACCTCTTCTAGTTCTTAAATGCTTGATCACCCTCGCTTCATGTTCCCAATTCTACCTTACAAATCCAGCTAGACCTGAGGATGTGCACTGGTACAGATAGGAACTGGAAGCACAGGGAATCCAGGACAGATGATCCCTTCAGGACCAGTGGTGAGAGTGAAAATTTTGGGAGCGTGAAAGGAAGGTGGGGTAGAAAGGAAGAACTGATTACAATGATCTACATTTAGCCACCTCCCTTGAGGATGAACAACAGAAAAGTGGGTGAAGGGAGACGTCGGACAATATAATACATGACGATTTTAATTTGTAAATTGTCAAGAGTTCATGGGGGTGCGGGGAAGGAGAGAAGAAATGAGCTGCTATTAAGCGCTCAAGTAGAAAGGAAATGTTTTGAGAATGATGATGGTAACAAATGTACAAATGTGCTTGACATGATGGATGTATAGATCATCATAAGAGTTGTATGAGCCTCAATAAAATGATTTAAAAAAAGGTCCTAAAAAGTAAGATGTCATTTTGAGGACTGGTTTGAGACATGTGAGATCGTTACGGTGTATTGTGCCAACCTGGCCGTTAAGCACATGTGGGATTAATTGAAGGGCAGAGAGATAAACGGTTCAGTGAGCCTCACCTTTTCGGTTTGCAGGTCTCTCGTTCTCTGATGGGAGGACCAGAGTGCAGCTGCTTTTTAGCTAGTTCCCTGCTTCAGCTGGCACGGCTCATTTCCTGTTAGACATCCCTGTGGAGAAGCCATAGGGACCTACTCCAATGCAGCTCTGGATGCAGGATCAGCCTCATGGAGACCCCTGCCAGTGCTCCTGCAGTTGGTATCATTGTGTGTGTTTTGTGAGATTGAGGAGGGCTTTGTCGATCAGTGTTGGACGTATGGACTAACAGTGGATTTACAGGCTTGGACAGCACTGGATTGGGATGTTTTCTTTTTCAAATTCTTTTTTCTTTTTTAAATGGCACCACTGCCCTGGTGGGAGTAGGAAGACCAGCCTTACTCCTGGAGAGCTGCTGCTGGATTTGAACCCTCAACCCTGTGGGCTGCAGTCCTACACACAACCACTACGCCACCAGGGCTCAGTCCAGGATGCTGTCTTAATGTGCACTTACCCTTTAGATAAAACTTTTATATACTTTTGGGTTTCTATTAATTTGTTTCTCTAGTCTACCCACACTAACACCTTGGTATTTCCATTTTCTCATGTCTGCGGGAAAGCTTGACAATGTGTAAGGAAACCTGAAGTAGAATGAATACATTTGAACTATGTTGTTTGTAATGAATTTTGAGAGTACTTTGAACTGCTGAAAGAGCCAACAGATCTGTCTTGGAGGACGTGCAGCCAGACTGTTCCTTACAGGCAAGGATGGTGAGAGCGCCTCGCATGTACTTTGGACATGTTACCCAGAGAGATCAGTCCCAGGAGAAGCACAAATGTTTGGTAAAGTCCAGGATCAGGGAAAAGGAGGAAGACCCTCCATGAGATGAACTGATACAGTAGCTGTAACAATGGTCTAAAATATAACAGTTGTGAAAATGGTGCAGGACCAGGCATTGCTTCTTTCTGTTGTGCATGGGGTCAGTGTGAGTCAGAACCTGACTGAATGGCACAGAACATTGCTTTCTGACTCTCTCCCTTCTCCTTTGGTCCAAACAAATAGAGACTAAAAGTGGTACTCTGAATGGCTGTTTGCAGGGTTTTAAGTACCCAGGTCCTACACAGTGAACTAAGAGCTAGACCAAAGCACCAAACTAAGATGGACTGATGGACTGAGATAATCCCAAACCTCCAAACCAAGGAATCAAATCCCACAAGGTTCTTGATTGTACATAAGCAACCTTAGTGCAACTCACTTTTTTCACTCATTATTGTGAATGTACTGACCATACAGCTTTTGCCGATTGAGTGTTTTACAAGTGAATGTCTTATTGACAGTGATTATATTGATTGGCTGTGCCTTTATTTTGAATTTCCAACGTACATTAAAACACAATGCTCCATAAGCAATAACCATCCCTTTCTCTCGCCTTCCTGTCCTTAGTAACCACTGATGAACTTGTTCTGCCTTTTCCCGTTCTCGTCATCTCAGAACAGTGAAGTCACACAAAGGAGGCCTGATGGTGCAGTGGGTTAAGTGAAGGGCTGCTAACCGAAAGTTCAGTTAACGGAATCTATTTTTCCTTTTGTAGTTAACCTATCTCACGGGGCATAATGTCTTTGAGCTCTGTGGATGATGTAACATGCATTAAAACTTCATTTCTCTTTATGACTCAGTTGGCTTCCACTCTATGCATCATGTTTTGATGGGCGCTTAGATTTTTTCCACCCTGTGGCTCTTGTGAATTATGCCACGGTGAACACTGACGTGTGTGCATTGTCTCTTCATGATACTGCTTTCAAATCCCCTGGAGAAACCATCGCTTTTTATAGCATACCTTTCAAATATCATTTTCTTTTGTTATTAATTTCTAAACCTTACAGCCATCTGCCAGGCATACTCATTTTCTCCTTTGTTAACAATATAGTTCAGGAGCCCTGGTGGTGAAGTGAGTGAAATTTTCAGCTGGTAGCCAGGTTTGTCGTGGGAATCCCCCAACTGTCTCTGCAGAAAAATGAAAGACAGATCTGCTTCCATAAAGATTACTGTCTTTGGGCTGAGCCCCGGTGACGTAGTGGTTGTGCGCGGGACTGCGGCCCACTGGGACGGAGGTTCAATTCCAGCTCCACAGGAGCAAAGGCTGGGCCTCCTACTCCCACCACCAGAGGGCAGTGATGCTCCCCCCCCCCCAAAAAAAAAGATTACTGTCTTTGCAGTGTTCCTGGTGGATCTACTTATTATGAGCCCACACTGACCTGTCCTCTCCACCCCCATTGCCCCCATACCTGTTGAAAGGTTAATCTAGTTTCTGATTTACGCGGCTGAGTTTAGAATATCTTCCTGCAGGCAAGTGATTATGAAACAGAGCAAACATTTTCCATCGCAGCTTCTCTTGAAGCCAGTGGTTGTTTGCACGAAAACTCAAGTGCTTCCTGCTCACCTCCTCTCCCCGCTGCAGAATGTTCACAGCCAGACCTGCCACGCTTGAGGCTTCCTTTCCCTCGGTTTCTGTAGAGGCGGCCTCAGGCGCAGAAAGCAGGCTCAGTGTTGGTGTGCCTGTGCCAGCTGTCCCGTGCTCTGGGGTGCATCGACTCTACTCGGGATTAGCCGTGAAATTTGGTTTTGCTTGGTGCTTTAGCCGCTCTGCCTCCAGTGGTAATACATTGTTTTGGGGACCTTCTACTTGAAGAGCAAATTAATTGCTTAATTTTGTTAGCACATCAAAACATGTTTTCTTCCTGAGAAATGATTAGCCACCAGAGACTTTTGGCTACTGAATTGGACATTTTCCAGTTCAAGTAGTCAAAATCTGTCGACTGGTCCCATTTTGAAGCCTGCTAAATTCTCATGGTTGAATTGTTTGCACAGAAAGCACAGGCAATAAACAGAACAGCAACCGGATGTGTCTGTAAGTTGTGGTGGTGGTTTGTTCCCACCTTCTGGCGCCGCCAAAGAGGGGAGACGAAGTTGCTGGAAAACAGTTCTGTCTCCACCTCCCTTTAAAACACAACAAAAACCAAATGAAATTTTCTTTTGAATATTTATCTCTTGATCTGAAAATGCATTCATTTTCTTCATAGTGACTAAGATTACTAGAGCAGATTGATTTAGTTCTTAAAATCCTGGAGGCTGCTTGCTGGGGAGCATGTCTTGGTTATCTTCCCTGACAGACAGCATTTTTGACACCTCAAATGGAATCTGGTTGCAAGTACCCAATAGTCTTCAACTATGGAGTGTCAAAATGTTTCTGTAACTTCAAAGAATAGCTACAGTGATTACCTTCATGGTCATGAGTAATATGTGCATATAAATAAGAACGAGAATGGAGTTGGGCTACCTTTTGTTTTTATTAGAGCAATCATATTTTTGACAAAGCAAAGAAAACTTGCATCGTGTACCTTTGAGGATATCTTTAGCTAATATCAAAGTTGCTTTTAGTTATGAAGGCCATTTGTGCAGTGTTGAGAACTTTTTTTTAGACATGTTTACAAAAGATTTTCTGGAATGGGATACTTTTTCACTGTATGTTTGATTACACATTTCAAAAATTTGGCAACTTGAGAAGACATAGACTGTGACTTATCATTAATACTGCCTAAAGTCTGATCAGACAGGAACCACACTCTAGAAACCAGAATTTTGTTAAGGAGCTCTCACTTTGAAATCCTTAAATTCCAAGCTTAGATGTATTCTTTTAGATTTTCTTTGAAAGTTGACCAACGTTCTCCAGAACTGTGCTGTTCTTCAAACAAAGTAAGGCTTGAAAACAAATCACTCTCCTGTTATGTAAGCAATGTGCTGGGTCAGTAAGAAAAAAAGGCCACAGATTCAGAATTTTAAAGCAAAGTTTTTCTTTTCTAAAAACTGCATTGCAGGAAGGAAGGAGGGGCGTGCTTGTACCAGTTAGAGGAGTTTACCAACCAAGTTCTTTATTACACTAAGTGAATAGCTTTGATTTTTAGAGAAGGTGCTTTTTGTAGAGAGGACTTCCCGTAGTCCTGAGGTAGGGAAGCAGGACTTGGGAATAAGTCTCAGGAAGTTACATCACCCGACCTTGGAGAAAGGGCAGAGACTAGCCAGTGTGTTGGCAGACCTCAGAAAGGCCATTTGTTAAGGTGTGCTGATAACAAACATTTCAAAGGAATCATTGGTTTCCTCTGGTAAAAAAAACATGACTGATTTATCATTTGATTATGGTTTTCTCTCAAATCACTGAACTATCATGTCTTTTAATGGAAATGTGCTTTCTTCATTTAAGTCAGGAAACCTCAAAGTTTGTTCCATACAATGTGCTTTTCACATGTTTTTTTTTTTTTTTGAGTATCCAGTGATAATTAAGATCGGAAAATATGCATATTAAATATAGGCAGCCTTCATTAAAAGAAACTTGTTTTCTTTACTTCAGAATTTCTATTAAATTCCTCTTGTTCTTCTCTCTTCCCCAACCCCCAACAGTATCCGTAATAGGTTTGTGGGGAACGAGTGGTCTCTTATAGTTAATACTATGTAATTCTTACTGTATGCCAGTCACGGTTTTAGTGCTTGCCAAATATTAATTAGAATTGGCTTCTTTAAGCCTCAGGTCTCTTATTCATAACTCATCAAAGCTCTCTTAAAAAACAAAAATCTGTCGAATCAATTCTGACTCATAGCAGAGGCAGAACTTGTCCCTCCTGAGTTTCTGAGACTGTGGCTATTTTCAAGAGTAGGAAGCGTCCGGGCTGAGCCCCAGTGGCATTGTGGTTGTGCGTGGGACTGCGGCCCACTGGGATGGAGATTCAATTCCAACTCCACAGGAGCAAAGGCTGGGCTTCCTACTCCCACCACCAGAGGGCAGTGATAAAAAAAAAAGCGTAGAAAGCCTCCTCTCCTTCTGTACCCAATCACGAGTGACCTACAGACTCATCTGTGGAATGCAGTGTTGCATAGACTAGCTTCTTAAACTTTTTTCACTGGGGAAATTTGCAACACGGGTCAATGCTGCCCGCAGCACCGCAGATTCACTCTGCTTTTGGTTTGGAACTCGTTGGGGGCCATTAGTACACTCAGAAGCCTTTGTTGTTGCCACGTTCATTGACCTCAGCCCCGTAAGGGTTTGCAACCCACCGTTGAAGCAGCTTTGATAGAGACACGGTGTTGCTTAGAGACTCAAGAACTGGCACTAAATTGGCTGGATAGAATCTTGGGCATGTCACTGAAAATGTGTGATATGGAGCAAATCATTTCGTCGCAGTGCCTTCGTTTTTCTAAAGGTAGAAAGAAAAAAATGGAGTTATGATGAATTTCAAACAAAAAATTTAGAATATTTTACTCATCTCCCCTGACTGTATTTCTGGCAATCCCAGGTGTTCAGTAGAGTTGCTGATCAGGAGTTTTTTAGCTGCAACCTGGAAGTGGATTGTCAGGTCTTTCTGCTGCTGCTGCGTGAGTTCAAACTTCAGATCTTTCAGCTAGTAACCCTCCACAAACAAAAATTTCTGCCACTCAGACCTTTGGGAATATTATACCCTTTCTCTCATTTAACAATTGCTGATGTTTTAGTGACATTTTAAATTTGATGTCATGATATTTAACTTTAAAATACAGTACATTAATGTGCATTTGTAAGACTATTATCTCAGGGCTGAGCCCCAGTGGCTTCAGTGGTTGAGTGCAGCACTGCGGCCCATGGGCTTGGCGGTTCAAACCCAGTGGCAGCTCTCAGGAGCAGGTAGTGCCCACAACCATCAGAGACAGTGATGCCCCCACCCCAAAAAAATATATGAGAAGAAATCAGAAATAAGGTATCCTGAAAGGGAGTGGGAAAACCTCATCCAAATAGAAAAAAAAAAACAAGAAAGACCATTATCTCATGTGTCTACAATGTGATTATACTGCCAATAGAGTTCATAATAATAATGAATAATTATTAATTCCCCTAATTGTCCCTACACTGTTTTTCTTCAAGACTAGTTCATTCTAGAATCCAGTCATGGATCATATATTATTGTGACAGTTAAGATTTATCGTGCCAACCTGGCCAATAAACACATGTGGGGTTAGCTGAAGAGCAGAGAGATAAATGTCTCCATGAGCCTTGCCTTTCTAGGTCTCAGGTCTCTTTTTCTCTGATGGTTGGACCAGTGTGTGCCTGCCTTAGCTGGTTCTCTGCCTCAGCTGGCAAGACGCACTTCCTGCGTAACATCCTGAGGAGAAGCCACATGGACCCACCCCGATGCAGCCCTGGGTGCTAGAGAAACCACGTGGAGACCCCTGCCAGCGCGGAGATGCTTCCACCACCACTTTCTACCCACTAGCCTGCGCGCCTCCTGCATTCGGCATCATCGAGTGTGTTTTACGGGTTTTAGGAGGACTTTGTGATTGGTGTCAGACATATGCGCCAACTCGGACTTATGGGTTTGGACTGGATGGGGTTGGGATGCTTTCTGAATATACAGTTACCCTTTATATAAAACTCTCTCTTAAACATATATGTTTCTGTGGATTTGTTTCCCTACTTTACCCACACTAACACAATTAACTCTGGAAGGAAATTTAGAAGTAGATGTGAAATTGAGGAAGTCTCTTTTTGGATTTTGTGATTAAGTAGGACATAGATTTCATACAGAAATTGAGGGGTTGGGTAGAGAATTTTTTTTCCCATTTTTGACAGACGAGAAAAAATTTGCTAGATATAAGTTGTTGTATGCTGCAAGTTGATTCTGATTCTTAGAGTAGAACTGCCTGATAGGGTTTTCTAGATATTGTTTGAGATGGGTAAGTAAATGCCAGGTAAATAAACACAAAAGCCTCGCAGCAGAAGCACAGGAAGTTGAGACTGGACATACCTTTTAGTCAACTGATCAAATTCAGCATCATCAGTTTTCAGACATATTGACAGCATGTGTCTCCTGATGGAATGCACTGAGAAGACAAAATATCACTCATAACACATTAAAAAAATGTGTACCCGATGCTAAGGAGGAAATGATCCTACAAACTCAAATTCTGTGAAACACTGACTTGAACTTTTCAAAAATGTCAGTGAGGGTGGGAGGTGTCACCTTGGAGACTGGCAACTACACAAGAAACAGCTTTCTGAGTAAAGAAAACCATTTTTGTTGAACAAAATGGTATAAGTAGACTTTGGTATAAGAGGTTTAGAGTCTAGGAGAGATCAAGATCTAGAGATGATGATGGTGATGATGATGATGATGATGATATTTCTAGTTTTAGTCAAGTCACTTTTTGCTGTAGCAACTTGTGTGTGCAGAGTGGGACTACCTCGAAGGGCTTGCCAGGCTTTCAGAAGCAGGCCCATAGATCTGTGATGATGATGGTGCTGAAAGGTCATTTCCCTCAAAAGACGAAATTGTGGTGGAGATACAAAGGTGCTTCAAGAAAGAGGATCATGGAAAAATGAAACTAAAAGATCATGGAAAATTTCCATGAACTTTTTGACACTTTATATAAAAATGAACTCATGTTAAAGAATTTATTTTACTCTTATGAGAACCAGGTAGATAAATACCAAGTTTCAGAGGAAAAGTCAGCATGAATTCATATGGAGTAAAGGAATGGATCTGAATTGTAAGTTGAAAGGAAACTGCTTATTTTATTTCAGTTTTTCACTGAGTGGATTTCAAATTAATGTCTAAACCAAAAAACAAAGAAACTGACTTTCGGGCTGAGCCCCGGTGGTGTAGTGGTTGTGCATGGGACTGCGGCCCCCTGAGATGGAGGTTCAATTCCAGCTCCACAGAGCAAAGGCTGGACCTCCTACTCCCACCACCAGAGGGCAGTGATTCCCAAAAAAACAAACAACAACAGCAACAAAAAAAAAAAACACAAACTGACTTTCATGGAGTTTCGTCCAACCCTGAGTGACCCTAATGGAGAAAGCAGAACTGCTACTTAGAGTTTCCAAGGCTTGAAGTGTTTATGAAAGCAGACTGCTCGTCTTTCTCCTAAATAAGTCACTGGCAGTTCACACATCGCCTTTAGTTAGCAGTGCAGTGATTAGCCCACTGTGTCTCCAGGGTTTCTTAAATTACTTCTAGGTAGGCCATTGATGTATCAAATATAGTTGATATATCAATAATCAAGGAGTTGCTAAATAGCTCAAAGACAATGAGCAGGGCTAGCATCTGATAACTTGGACATTCAAGCTCACTGCTGTCCAGTTAATTCTCACTTACAGTGACCCTCTATTGTTTAGAACAAAGTGGAACTTCTCCTATGCGTTTCTGAGACTGAATCTTTAGGGAGTAGAAAGCTTCATCTTCCTCGACTGGTCACTGTAAAGGTTGTGCTATATAGACATTACAGGTTTTCCGATTGAAACCCAAGAGCTTTTTCAATACACTCATGAATACTTATTAATCGCTAGGTAGTTTGTGCTCTCGGTTAGTCCCCTGTTCATGCTCTCGGTCATGTTCCCTGTTAATGCTTGCCAATTGCACTGTGGAAGCTCGTGAGTTGCCATCACGCCGAATAGGTTTTCAATGAAGCCTCCAGATTAAGAGGGACAAGGGAGAAAACGTCTTGTGACTTACTTCCAAAAAGCAACCAATGAAAGCTGCATGTATCAATTTTTGTTCTCTTATACCCTGAGTCTGCCAACTTGATGGTGGCGTACAACACCACAATCCAATGAGGTATTCATTCCTGTCTCCAACCAAGAGATGACAAAACCGAGGCTTAGAGTAGATGAATCACTTGTCAAAGATCTTACTTAGAAAATTTAACAGTCAGTTTTTCAGTTTGGTAAAGGAATAGTATGGAATGACTACCATATCTCTATCATCATAGGCACATTTTAACATGTTGTTAAAATCCGGGTGGCTAGTGTTGAAGTTTGAGGAAAATGAATGATAGCACAGAGCGAAGCCAGCTGTGTTAGACTAAGGTGGGTTCTTTAGAGAAGCAAACCAGTGTGGCCCTTGTGTGTGTATGTATATAGAAAGAGATTTATTTCAAGAAATGGCTCACACCATTGCAGAGTGGGCAAGCCTAGTCTGATTCAAGCTTGTGGATCAGATGTAAGCAGAAGGCTTCCTCTGACTTCTGGAGCTGCTGGGAGCTAAAGAACAGGAACCATCAAAGATGAAGTTAGACGACCACAGCCTGATAGATGCTGAGCTGAAAGAGTCCAAGCCCAGCCAAGCAAATCCCAGGTTGGCTGATGGCTCCTGGGATCAGGAGGCAATCTAATAGGAGGCAGACGAACCAGATGCAGGATCCAAATCCAGCAGGAAGAGTGAACCAGCTTTCACATACTGTCGATGTACACGGAAAGTCGGTCACGCCCCAAAGGCAACCTCCCTCAGTTATATTAAGAAACAGATGATGAAGGTGGTACGCCACCCTATTCCTCCTGCAACTCCTTGGCTGTTTCAAAGAAAATCCATAATGGAGTTTGCCCCAAAATGTTAGATCATATCGTGGGAGAATCCTGATCCACCCGTTGATAGGAAACCTAGGATTCAGTGTTGCTGTTCTGCAAAAAGAAAGAAAAATTCTCTATCTGACATCTAGTACTACCATATTTGCTGGACCATAAGATGAAAAATGAGGCTGAGCTCCGATGGCGAAGTGGATGTGCGCAGGACTGCGGGCCCACTGGGATGGAGGTCCAATTCCAGCAGCGACTCCACAGGGGCAAAGGCTGGGCCGCCTCCTCCCACCACCAGAGGGCAGTGATGCCCCCCGCAAAAGCAAACAACAAAAAAATAATAAAAGATGTTTAAAAAAAAAAGATGAAAAATGAGGGTGTGTCTTATGGCCCGAAGATGTGGTACCTCAGAACATTTGCTTATGATCCCATGTGCTCCCGTGCGCTCACTGACTGTCTGCCGCTGTTTGCATTGCTATGGATTGCTGTGTGTCTGGGGGATGTCCCGCCTCCAGGATTCTCAGAGTCAGTCAGGTCTCATGATCAGCACAGTACAAGCCTCCCTTCATTTGTTCATGAAACACCACTGTTGAGTTGACGCTGTTAAATAGTACCATATTTTGCTCTGTTTTCACAAATATTTTAGTATACTGGTATTATTTGACTCAGAATATCTTTTTCTTGTTTTCCTGCTCTAAAACCTGGGTACCTCTTATGGTCAGAGACATGTTATGGTCTGAAAAATAGGATAATCAGTTTCTGATATTGACTTATCAAGCAGTCTTATAAATTTACAGTTGAACTCACCCAGTGACTAGAATATTTGTAGTCATTATTCAAGATATTTCTTTCTAGCATCAAAGTACCTAGAAGACTAAGATAAGAATTATAAGGCTGTGTGGTAGGCATGAAATTAGAACAAAGGAAGTTGAGGTAGAGAGTTGAATCTTTGGTATTGGGGGAAGAACCAAGTTTCAGCTAATGATCTAGGGGATTTGTTTGATAATGGGGTAAGGTTCTAGAAGGCTTACGGAGCTAACTTCAGTTGGACAGCCTTTGGGAATTAGGTGGGACAAAGATAAGCCTTTCTATTTGGTGGGGGGGGGGGGCATCACTGCCCTCAGGTGGTGGGAGTAGGAGGCCCAGCCTTTGCTCCGTGGAGCTGGAATTGAACCTCCATCCCAGTGGGCCGCAGTCCTGCGCACAACCACTACGCCACCGGGGCTCAGCCAAGCCTTTCTATTTTTATAAAAAGTTGCAATTTTGGAAACCCAGAGACAGTTTTGCTCTGTCCTGTTGAGTCACCATGAAATGGAATAAGCTTGGTGGCAGTGGGTTTGACACTTATCCTTTGGGTGGGACAGTTGGAACAGCTGCCTTAAAGGGGCTGTAGGTGTCTGCTCTTTTAGAAATCAAAACCCAGATAATTTTTCCTCCCTACATTCTAATTGAATTTTGCTTCAGACTGATATCCTTTAAGTCTATTAAAATGAAGGAAAGTACATGTAAATAAAAACCTATTTTTCTGTCCTAAAAGGCTAAAGTGTTCAAGTTGTGAATTGAAAGCTTCAATTAAGTGGGACTGTCAGGAATCTACAGTAGAGAAGGGGGATAGTGAATTAGTCACTGACTTATTAGGCTTTAGGAAATAGTGAACCAATTGTGCCTCCTGTTAAAACAAAAATCCTTATGAGCTAGTAGAAGTAAATGAATTGACATTTACTTAAAACATAGTTTGGAGGGGCTGAGCCCTGGTGGCGTAGTGGTTGTGCGTGGGACTGCAGCCCACTGGGATGGAGGTTCAATTCCCGCTCATAGGAGGCTGGGCCTCCTACTCCCACCACCAGGGCAGTGATGCCTAAAAAAAAAAAAACACAGTTTGGAAATCAGGGCAACAGTCTGACTAGAGAACCAGAAGTGTTCCAAAGAAGAAAGAACTCCCAATGATTCTTACACCCTATCTTATCGCTAGCAATGCTTTATCATCATAGAAACAAGTGTGCAATATTCTCCAGAAAAACAATTCATTTAATTAATGATTTACTCTTAAACATAGCTCTTGGCTGAGCCCCAGTGGCGTAATGGTTGTGTGTGGAACTGTGGTCTACTGGGATGGAGGTTCAATTCCAGCAGAGACTCCACAGGAGCAAAGGCTGGGCCTCCTACTCCCACCGCCAGAGGGTAGTGATGCCCAAAAAACAAAACAAAAAAAAAGCATAGCTCTTGTCTGACCTTTGGAGTTTCTGTTGTTGAAATTGCACACATATAATTTTTTTTTCTTTAAGAACACAAAGCCCAAGGCAAGACATTCTTGAGCTAGATTGTTGATTGACCTAAAGGTTTCCTTCAGGGGGTCAGTATTCTGAAGGCGCAAGGTTCAAGAACCATTTCTGGGTGCAGTGGCAGAGAAAATGGAGCTCTCATCCATAGCTTGTAGGGATAAGAAATGGTGCCGCCACTCTGGAAAGAAGTCTGATAGTTCCTCAGTGAAAATTGAACATCAGACTAGCACGTGACTTAACCTGTCCCCTCCTTTGAGATAGCCCCGGATGGAGTGTTTCATTCTGTTGTGCATAGGGTTGCAATGGCTTGGAACCGACTCCATGGTACCTAGCACTACCAACTAGTACTACTGCTATGACTACCACTTGCGTATCATCTAACTGGCATTACAAAAAAGACTCCATTTCCAAAATAGGATTGCGTCCACAAGTATAGGGGTTAGCATTATGACACACATTTGTGGGAGATGCACAGAAAATATCCACAGGTGTTTTTGATGAGTTCATTTAAGAGCACATTTTCCTGTTAAAACCAAATTCATTTTTTCTTTTTAGCTGTGTAAAGTCCTTCAAAAACAGGCCCATGTATTATTAGATTAACATGGAAATATGGCAGTAATGCATAGGAGTATCCGCCAGTTACATATTCTAGTAATGGGAAAAATTGAATTTGCTTTCAAAATCTGATTTGATTTCTCTTCTGTTTTATGTTGTGACAAATGAAATAAGGTTGGACTTTGTGTGTGAGTTTTACAGGCCTTGGAGGCATCACAGGTGGCAAAACCAGGATGAATTACATAGACTTGTAAGAAATGAAGGCACTTCTCCTTATTATGGCTGTAATTTCTTCTGTCAGGAAATTTTAAATTGCTAAATTGGGTAAGTTGAGAACATTTAAAAGATTAGAACTGTTCTTTTTTCCTGTAAGAATAGTCAGGTTTGAAATAGTGATTTTGAGATTTGCTCTTACCTTGAAACCTTTTCTGTCTGTCCAATGAAGGTGACAATATTTTTCTTCTTTCTTATTTTTAGTTTTAACTTTTATCTTCGTGACTTATTCTTAGTCAGCACCTTATTTTCTTCTTGGCATCCTTTTTTACATATAACTAGGATATTTAAAATAAATGGAAATGGCAGCAATTAGTCATTAGTTGATGAAGTCTAATGTCTGGTGTTTTTACATTCAAATGTGGTTGACCTAAATTGCAAAGCAACATAACCTTCTGTTATGTCTATCTTCAGTTGCATTGCTTCTCAAATGATGTCTGGTGAGGACTAGTTTGTGTGTATATGTGTGTTTACATTTTCATACATTTCTTTACAGATACAAAGACATGTAAAATATTAATGCCAATATAAAATAATTTTGATTAATTAACAAAAATTTCATAAGATTCCTGCAAAAGTTTCTAGACTTCTATTCTCATTTTCTGTAATTATTTTTTTGTGGCCTGGGAAGGAAGTTTGTTAGCTGGCACTGGTTCGCAAGCCATCCTTTGAGTAGACCAGCTCTACAGCCAATGAAGAAAGTTAAGGGCGCTTGGCTGTGTTTATAGTTACACCTCGTATTACATTGGTTTTTCTAGAGAAGCAGAAAGAAAGAAATGGAAGAAATTTATATCAGTAAAGTGGCTCACACAGTTACAGAAGTAGTTAAGTTCCATTCTGGTTCAGTGTGTGTTAGATGTTAAGATGGAAACTTTTCCTGACTCATGTAACTTCTGGGGCTGGGGAACCATGAAGCCGGAAGATGATGATGGAAGCTCAGTTGAATGAATCCATGGTTGGCAGATAACATGGCAGGCCACTGATAGCTTCTAGGGCCTGTAGGCAATATAGCAGGCTACCAACCCAAGTCCCAAAAGCCCAGCAAGAAAAAGGGAAGGGAGTTCTTCACAGCATCTAAATACATACATACACACACACACACATATATGTTATGTTAGGTCATATTATGGGTGTGTGTTGGGGGGGTGGCAGACACCTGATCTGGTGTCAATTTGAGGATTAAGAGTGTAGGGGTGACGTCTAGCCTGTCTATCTGGAAGATAGGCAGTAAGACCTCTGTGTGGGCATCACCTTTCTGAGAATTCTGGGAGATATGGCAATTCCTTCTTGGAGGTGGGAGACACTCTTTTGGTTTACTTCCTTGAAGACTTTCTAATGACAACACTTGCTTAGAGACTCTACTGACAAGGCTGACTTCCTGTGAGATAGCCCTGAGGAAAGCCACATGGAGTTACCCTGGTGCCTGAGCCAGATAAGCCACATGGACACAAGCAGACCTCTGAAGCCGGAGGAACCACTTGGAGAACCCTGCCTGCTAGCACTGAGATGTTTGCAATGCCACTGGATCTAAAGGCATGCTACCCGGCTGCCTTGTGATCATCTTGCATTCAGAATCACTGCATGTGTTTCATGAGTCTGAAGAAGACTTTATAGACTGGTATTGAACTGTTTTACTTAAATTGTGAACCATTTCCTACTTAAGATAATGGTGGAGACAGTTTCAAGGAAAATATTTAGTCTTTAAAAGAAGCAAATCTTAAAAAGAAGAAAAAAAATCTTCCAGGACTTTAGAAAATACTAATTTATCTAAACCTAAACTGGATAGTTTTACTTGATTTGCTTATTACTTAATTTTGTTTCAGGAGGCTATAAAAGTATAGGTCACATCTTTTTGGTTTGATATTTGGTGTTTAGTTGTAGAAGTGTATTTTTCTCAAGTAAACTAATTTTGATGGAAAAAATTAGGGAGGGAGGGAGGAACCTCTTCTTAAAACTCTTGCTAATATGCTATTAGAAATAGTCACTGGAGGCAAACTGCTTTCTCAAGGTCTGATTTCTTTGTACTGACTCCTAATAGCATTCTGTGGGTGACAGAACTAAAGAACATGCTATAAGTTATTACATAGCAAATTCTTGGAGGACTGCCAGTACTGTTAGCAAGTGAAGATTTGTTTTTAGTTACCAAGAATAATTTAGGGATTGAACTGTTAGTCAGTTCTTGGTAGTTTTGTTTGCTCGTCAGTCTATTTTCTTCAGAACAGATGATGAACTTAAATATGTGATCTGTTCAGCCCACTTATTAATGGAAATTATGGGAGTTCATAATTTGTAAAATTCATAATTATTCTCATTTTAAAAGTGGTTGCAAAAGCAAATGTTTATATCATGTATTGCCTTTCTTAATTTTCAGTCATTCCTTTTCTTGGGTATACCTTAATCACTAAATATATAATTACTCTTTACCTAAACAACTGATTTGGAATATTCCAGTAATATTTCCCATACAATATTAAAAACTCCATATGTAATATAAATTAATAAGGATATTGATGACTATTTGTGAATAAAGATTTTCTGCAGGTGTGTCACAAGCAATAATGACCATGATAAAGAATATTGCTACAATTAAGTTAATTTTTCTAGGAAAGAGAATTGTCTAAATTTAAGGCCATATTTTATTTTGATCAACAGAAAACTGATTCTTGATTTTTTTGTTCATTTTGACAATGTTTTATTATATAGAAAAAGTTATAAGCTCTTAGATTTATTACCTATGCTTGATGTACTTTTAAGATTTGTCACTTTCTCTTTCAGGTAACAGAATTATTCCTTCCATTATTTCATATTTTGATTTTTGAGAACCAAGATTTTTTCCCCCTACTTTTTTTAGACATCTTGTATTAGCTTAGGAGGTTTTCTTGTTCCTTTTTTTTTGTTTTTTTTGGGGGGGACATAACTGCTCTCTGGTGGTGGGAGTAGGAGGCCCAGCCCCACTGCTGGAATTGAACCTCTGTCCCAGTGGGCTGCAGTCCCGCACACAACCACTATGCCACCAAGGCTCAGCCCTTCTTGTTCCTTTTGATATGGAGTAAAATTGGTATGAAAACTTATTTTTAGATAATAAAAGCTTGTATACATGGTTAAAAATAAAACATCTTATTATTAAGTAGATACTAAATAAAATATGAGAAATACAGAAAAATGGAATGACAATAAAAATGACTTCTACTTCTATTGCTATGACTGCTTTGGTATATGCTTCCCCTCTTTGAATGAGTGTTGGCGGTGGTAAGTTGAAGAGTCAGACAATTTTGTATATTTAAAACATCTTTAAAAAAATCTTATACCTATACAGAAGAAATTGCAAATAGTACATGTCAATACTTTGCCTACAGGAGATTGTGTTAGTCCAGGTCCACTAGAGAAACAGATCCAGGGACATTCATAGATGTATAAGAAAGAGTTTTATATCAAAGAGCAATTGTATATTGAGAAAACATCCCCGTCCAGATCAAGTCCATAAGTCCAATAATTGCCCATATGCCTAATACTAGTCTACAAATTTCTATTCAGACTCACACAACACATGCAATGATGCCAAAGGCAGGAAGATCACAGGCCTGTGCATGGAAACTCTTTTGGATCCAGTAGTGGTGTAAGCATCTCCGGGCTCTAGCTACCATCAGTGTGGCTCTATGTGGCTTGTCAACAGAAAAGTATAGTAGATAGACTGATTGTGTGTCCTGCCTCCAGGGAGGAAGACGAAGTTCCCAGAATCCCCAGGAAAAGGCCAGGCCTGCACAGAGACATCATTGGCTATGACCTGATTGACAGGCTAGACTCCACCCCTTTGCTCAAGTTCTATAAGAGAAGCAACACAATTCTCTGTAAGTGTATTCTAAGTAGTGAGAGGAAATTAGTTTATGTTTAGTTTCTTAGTTTATTCTCATCTTAAGAGAAGATGGCTCAAGCTTACTTATTTTGAAGTAGTCTTCCTGCCTTTTTTTGACCCTTTATTTTTGAAATGGTGACTTTAGCGGTTTTGAGTTCTGCTGCCAATTGCAAGGTCAGCAACTGAAAACCACCAGCTTCTGTGGGGGAGAAAAACGAGGCTTTGGCAACCCATACGGCAGTTCTCCCTGCCCCATCGAGTTGCTCTCACTTGGAATTGGCTCCGTGGCAGTCAGGTTTTAGGGGGCATTGAAGATATCTTGTATGAAAATTAATGACATTGAAAATAAAGCCAAGTCAGTGGAGAGACGAGGTGCCTATGACGGTTAGTACAGTACAACATTGATAATCTTATTTTTGTTTATGAGGCTTGTAAGTTTTAAGTCAAATAGATGGTGAACCTGCAGATTTAATATCATTTGATTATCTGATTTGAATGTAGGGTTGAAAAAAAATGTGTCTAGATTCCAGCTGTTTCAAAGGGGTTCTATCGTGTAATTTTCTTAGGATTATTTTTCAGTGTTTTGAAATCTCAAAACAGAATCATGTGTCATTGATGCATTCCTATTAGCTGACAGTTTGTACTCATTTACTCTGGTACAAAAGGACCTTCAAAAATGTTTGTGGATGTTTGTGATAGGTAGGTGTGTTGTGCCAACATGGCCAATGAGCACATGTGAGATTAGTTGAAGGAGGGATAGATAACTGCCTCGGCGAGTCTTCCCTTTCTCTCTCTTGCTCTTGGATCTTCGGACCAGTGTGCAGTCGGCCGCCTTGCTTGTCCTGGGCCTCCATTTGCAAGCTGCACCACCTGTGGGACACCTCACCTGTGGACTGTGTCACTGTAAGCCGAGGTTCCTTCAAGCCCTGCTGTGCCAGGCTTCTGTATATCTGTTGAGCTGGGGACTGTCAGACCCTGTCATCTGGCTGACTGTTGGTCACCTGCCTTGCTGTTTGCTGCCTGTGACAGGATAGCCTGAATTGCTCTACAGATGACTACCCTGTGGTCCTCAAGACTTGAAGGACTGCCAGTGTGTTGTCTCACAGAACTGATTTGCACCAAGCCATTCATACTGCTTTATAGATTGTTTATTTCTTATGTTATCTATCTTTATAAAAAATATATTAAATTGGGCTGAGCTCCGGTGGCGTAGTGGTTGTGCGCGGGACTGCGGCCCACTGGGACGGAGGTTCAATTCCAGCAGTGGGGCTGGGCCTCCTACTCCCACCACCGGAGAGCAGTGATGCCCAAAAAACAAAACAAAACAAAAAAAACCAAAATATATATGTATATATATTAAATTATTAGTGTCCTGGTTTTGTTTCTCTAGAGAACCCTGTATAGCATAATGTGTATTTCCTGTATAGTTCCATCAGTGGATCTTGTGGTTCCACTGCCAAATAGCCTTCTGCAAACCTGAGTCCCAGACTTTAGATTCTGATACAAATCCCTCTTTCAACTCCAGATTATATGGTTCACAGTCCTTTAGTAACTGATGATAGTGTGCGTCTTCCATGTGGACTTATTTGACCTCACATTTAGATAGCTGCTTGTTTTGAGACAAGTCTTTAAGACCCCAGATTTGAACTATACAGGAAATAAACCTCTGGTGAACTGCGTCTATCCACAATTGAGGGATATAAGGAAAGAGGTCACTAAATGGAGTGTGTGCATTGCTGAGTTGAGCACTGGCTAAAGGCATAAACTTGACTTGAACAGTTAAAACTTGTCAGCAGATTCCCCCCATGATGCATGCTGAACTAGATTTGGTATACAAAATCTTAGGTATTTGGGGGTTGCATTGTTTGGTTTGGTTTTTGATTGTACATATTAGGGGTTATCTCAGGAGTGCTATGCCATTGGTGTGGGGAGTCACCCTCTTGAAGTTGCAGTAATTATTTTTTGTTTTTTTGGTGTATGAAAACCAGGACCGATGAATTTATGTAGTCAGCAAGTGGGCACAGAGGTGGAGAAGGGGTGATGACGTCAAGGGATCCAAATAGAAGAATGTTTGGAAACTTCTTGTGGTAGTAAATGTACTATTCTGCTGGATGTGATTCAAGTGTGGAATGATTTGATAGCTACATTAATCCCAATTTTAAAGGAAACCCTTGTGATGCCCACACAAAAAAAGAAAGCCTTAATTACCAACCTGAAATAAAAATATGGAATAAAAAATAATAGGGTGGGACTGAGCCTCGCTGGCTATCTTTTTATAAAGATAGATAACATAAGAAATAAACAATCTATAAAGCAGTATGAATGGCTTGGTGCAAATCAGTTCTGTGAGACAACACACTGGTTGAGTGGGGGACTGTGGCTCACGGGCTTGGCGGTTCAAATCCAGCTGCAGCTCTCCAGGAGCAAGGCTGGGTAGCTCCCACGACCACCAGAGGGCAGTGATGCCCCCCAAAAAAGGAATAAAAAAATAATAATAGGGTTTTTATTCATGAACTTTTTGAAGTCACCTATATAAAGTTTACATTTCTCTTAAGTGCCATTTTCTATATTTGTCTTAATATCTGAGGTTTCGCTTTGAAGCCCAACTCCAAAACTAGAAGTTTAATTGAAAATCTATGGTTTTACCTACCAAAGAGTAATAGAAATTGACTTTTTGAGGTTTACTTTTAGTGTCAATGTTAAATATTGTTTCTTTCAAGCAGAAAGAAAAACAGTTTTACATATAAATATTAAATTATACAAAATTGATTTTGGGTGAAAAGACGGATTGATTAAGACCAGTTTTTCAATTTCTGATGTTATGTTTTCAATTTCAATTGCTTGAATAAGTAATGTAAATGTATAAGTTGTTGAATTGGGGAGAGTAATGTGCTTGAAATTTAGTAAGCAATTTAAGATTCATTATCTTGAGTTTTGTTCTGTTTATTTATTGATTTACTAATTAAAGCACCACTTGCTTAGCTCAAGAATTTGAACTTCGGCCAGGATTCCGAGGGGGAAACTCTTTCCATATGTAGTCAGCTCAACTAGGAGCTGGGGAACCCACTTATAAAATGCCTCATTCACAAGGCTAACAAGTTGGTGCTTGCTTTTGACTGGGAGCTGAGCCACGGCTAAAGGATCACATTCTTTTGACTTGGGCCTCCCCTTAAGTTATTTACTCATGGCATCTTGACAGGGTCCCAAGAGCGGGCGACTCGAGAGAGCCAACTGGAAATGTTGAGTTTTAAAAAATATGCCCCAGACCCACTATCACTTCTGCTGTGATGTTTTGGTTGAAGACTTCCATACCCCAAATTCTAGGGGAGATAGCAGACAACTACCTTTTGTGGGAGAAGTGTTACAGAATTTAAGTGCCAACTCTGGAAACTGCCAGATCCAGTATTTTGTCTCCATTTTATGAATGAGACTGTTGAGCTACAGAAAAGCTAAGACTTTTTGAAAGTTTCATGGGTAGTCAAGACCAGGTTTTCTTGAGTCTAGTTTCCCTACTCATCTGACTGTTCACTTATTAACCATGTACTGATTCAGTCTTGTTTCTCTGGCATACACTCTACTTGCTATAGAGACAGTAACTAGGTTAATAGATCCTTAGGGAAAGTTGGGGAGCGGGGAAGAAGGCAGTGGGAGCTAATGATAATGGGTACAAGAACAAGGAAACGATCCAAAATTGATTGTGATAACAATTGCCCAACACTTTTTAATGTATTTGAACCATTAAATTGTACATGAAGTATATGTCAATAAAATGGTTTAAATAAGTAAAAAACAAAAGCTTCAGAGTAAATGCTAAGAAAAAACCCCAAAGAATATCGCATAATCATTTTTATACTGGGTTCTACATATTTATGAATACTTGTTAAGATTTTTACATCTCTATTTATGGGGGGTTTTGGTATTGTTTGGTGCATTTAAGTTGGTTCTGATTCCTAGTGACCCCATGTACACTGACCGGACCTGTGCCAGCCTCACAATTTGTCACCGCTTGCTATGATGTTGAAAGCTATGCCACTGGTCTTGCAAATGCCAGCAGGATCACCCAAAGCGGACAGGTCCAGCAGCACTTCCAGGCTAAGAATAGACTCTGAAGGCATAAACTGTCCACATCAGAGGACTTAACCACTGGAAACATAATGAATAACATTGGAATATTGTCAGTTACTGAAAGCTTAATGAGAAGAAGCAGACTATTGGGAGATCTTCGTATCTAGCTTTCTTTTTTATATATTTGGTTTATGTTTAAAGCCATTTTGAATCAGGTTATCATATTGTGTTCTATGCTAGAAATGACAAATTGAAGAAGAATGGCATCAAATTCATTATTTAGTTTTTTTGGTTTTTTTTTTTTTTTTAGTTTTTTTTGGGGCATCACTGCCCTCTGGTGGTGGGAGTAGGAGGCCCAGCCTTGCTGCTGGATTTGAACCTCCAACCCAGTGGGCCGCAGTCCCATGCACAATCACTACGCCACTGGGGCTCAGCCTCAAATTCTTTATTTAAAAGAGCACTTTGGATCTATCTTGAAGTACAGTGCTGTCTGAGTAGATATCAATATGCTTACAAAAATTTCTGTTTATGTGTTACTCAAATCCATACCTCAACCTCTGAAGCCAATAACAAATAGATGAGAGTAGCGATTCTCAGCCTGTGGGCTGCGACCTCTTTGGGGGTAGGTCCTTTTCACAGGGGTTGCCCGATTCATAGCAGGAGAAAAATTACAGTTACAAAGGAACAACAAAAATAGTTTTATGGTGGGGAGGCCACCACACCATGAGGAACTGTATGAAAGGGTCACGACATTAGCAAGGTTGAGAACCACTGCATTAAAGAATTCTACAAACTTCTTAAGTTAGATATTGATCAAGCATGCATTCAAGATGCATCAGTAATTGTTGGTGACTGAAATATGAAAATTGGAAATCAAAAAGAAGGAGCTGTAGTTGGAAAATATGAAGAAAACTTTATAAAATTTTGCAAAGTCAGCAACTTTTTTATCCCACAAACTCCTTTATGCAAATTAAATGGTGATTGTAGATATAGACCTCACCAGATAGAAGACACAGGAATCAAATCAAGTACATTTGTGGAAGTAGATGATAGAGAGGATCAATATCATGAGCTTAAAAAGACAAGCACTGAGTGTGGAACAGACCATCAGTCACTCATATGCAAGTTCAGGTTAAAGCTGAAGAAAATGAACAAAACAAAACAAATTCACAAGAGCCAAAATACAATGTTGAGTCTAACTCACCAGAATTTAGAGACGACCTCAGGAAAGAATGACACATTGAACTAAAGGCCAAAGAGTGGAGGAATGACATCAAGAGCATCATACCTGAAGAAAGTGAAAGAACATTAAAAAGGTAGGAAAGAAAAAATTAAAATGGATATTAGGAGAGCCTCTGAGGCTTAGAGAGGCTCTAATATAGATAAACAGAAACAAATGCAAGAAACAAAGTCAAAGAGCTGAACAGAAAGTTTCGGAGGGTAGTTCAGGAAGACAAAGTGAAAAATTAAATAAAAATGTATAGAGACCTGGAGTTAGAACACCAAAAGGAAAAGAACACACTTGGCATTTCTCAAGCTGAAAGAACTGAAGAAAAAATTCAGACCTCTCGTTGCACAATATTGAAGGTTCCTATGAGCAAAATGTTGAATGACATAGAAAACATCCAAGGAAGTTGGACAGTGAGGAAACAGCATAGCTGACAGGAGAAGAATCCAATTCCACCTAATTGCTGTAGGGCAGAGGTCAGACATGGCTCCAGTCTGCATCCTTCTTTCTCCCATTCTGACACCACTTGTTCCTCCCATGACACCACTGCTCTGCCAGATTCAATAATCCATTGCAGTGGCCACACACAACTCACAGACAATGTTCACGGTTAAAAAGCTTTCCTTGGGAAGATGATAAATTACCAACAGCAGGATCATAAAGCACTAAGGATACAGTCATTAGTCTACAGCAACACTTTTCCTCAGCCAGCAGCTGACTCTGTCTAGTGCTAAGCCTCTTAGACACACGTCCATTGACTCTGGTTCAGGAAACCCACTCATACTTTTAGCACCGCTCCTCTGCTCTCTCAGAGTAGCCTCTGGTCTTGGTGGGACATGATCTTACTGCCTCTCCTACTTCAGGGAGGGATGGATCTTGAACATGCTCCACTGGTGGCTCTTCATCCTTCATTGTCCTGAGACTCCCTCTTTCCAAGATGCCTGTCTCATTTACAGAGATGTGGTTTTTGTCTTTCAGCAGAGCGTATCCCCAAGGAAACAAAAGGTGATCACTTGGTTCACACGCTCTAGTAAGGTAGTAACTCAGAATGCGTACCATCTTAATCATCCTCTCTATTAGCATAACAGAACTTCCTGCACAATGGATTGTAACCACCCATATAGAGGATAGAATTCAAATACATTACAGAGGGGTTAGGGTGAGAAAGATCAAACTAATTTACTACATCTCACAAGGAATTCACAAAGTCATTTACCAAAAAGGATGATTAGTATTCAGCCATTTCAAGAAATAGCATATGATCAAGAACTGGTGGTTTTGAAGGAAAAGCCCAAATTGCACTGAAGGCATAAGTGAAAAACAATTAGAACGGAATGCATAGAAATGTTTCTGTAGGCTCATGCTGGCCTGGAGATACTCACGTAGGATATAGGCTATGCCAAGAAATGTGAGAGCCAGCCACTTAACCAACCGAATGGAAGAGACCCGAAGGTGAACCAACCGACTCAAAGAATTCTAAAACAGCTTCATTAGTAGCATGTGTAAATAAAATATACTAAAGATAACTTTAGAATGGTTTTAGTAGTACATTGGCAGAAAGATGCCAGAAATTCAAGCCACATTCAGAAGAAATTATGAACGAGGATATTACTGCTGATGTCCGAAATATCTTGCTTGAAAGTGGAGACTATCAGAAAGATGTGTTCTTGTAATATTGATTATGCAAAGGCATGTTTGATTAATAATAAACAATGGACCACACTGAAACAATGGAGATTCCCAAACACTTCATTGTGCACGAGAAACCTGTCTACAAACCAAGAGGCAGTTGTTAGAACATGGAGATTGTGTTAGTCTGGGTAGCCTAGAGAAACGAATTCATAAACACATCCTGACAATCACAGGTCAGTGGGTGCAGAGTTTTGTATATCCAGTGGTGGTAGAAGCATCTCAGTGCTGGCAGGGGTCTCCCTGTGGCGCCTCCAGTTTCCAGGGCTCAGTCTTATCAGTATGCTGGCATGTGTCTCGTCAGCTACAATGTCTTTCAGGGAGTGAGTAAGCTGAGAGATAGTGTCTTTTTTTTTTCGTGGGCATCACAGCCTCTGGTGGTCGTGGGCGCTACCCAGTGCCGTTCCTGAGAGCAGCCACTGGATTTGAACCGCCAAGCCTGCGGTCTGCAGTTCCGAACTCAACTACTTACGCCATCGGGGCTCAACCCTAGACATAGTGTCTTTTGACAAGAAGGAATTACTACAGTGTCCAAGATTTTCAGGAGGTCATGCCCACACATTGATTATCTCCACATTGACAGGTTAGACTCCATCCCTAAACTTTTTTTTTTGGGGGGGGGGGCATCACTGCTCTCCGGCGGTGGGAGTAGGAGGCCCAGCCCCACTGCTGGAATTGAACCTCCGTCCCAGTGGGCCACAGTTCCGCGCACAACCACTACACCACCGGGGCTCAGCCCCATCCCTAACCTCTTAATCCTCAAATTAATACCAGATTAAGTGACTGCCACAGAGATACTGCATAGTTTAGAATCAGGAAAGGTGTTCATCAGGATTGTCCCCTTTCACTACATTTATTCAGTATGTATGCTGGACACATAATATGAGAAGCTGGACTTTATGAAGAAGATTGTGACATCCAGATCGGAGGAAAGCTTGTTAGCAAATTTAGATGTGCAGATGACACAGCCTTGCTTGCTAAAAACCAAGAGGACTTGAAACGCACTGATTAATGAAAACCAAAGACAAACTTTCAGTATGGATTGCAACTCAATATAAAATAGAAATCCTCAATCCTCATTAAGCATTATGATAAATGGAGAACAGATTGAAGTTGGTAATGATTTCATTTTCATTGGCTCCTCAATCAGTCCCCATGGAAGCAGCAGTTAAATCAAACTGGGGTGTCTGCAAAAAAGAAGCCTTGATGCCTCTGGCAAGCGTTGGATTGCCAACTTGAAAGTTGACAGTTCAAACCCATACTCTCTGAGGGAGAAGATGAGATGGCCCTGGTAAAGATGTGCAGCCTCAGAAAACTTATGCTGAATCAGAGTCTACTCAATGGCAGTGGGTTTTTTGTTTGTTTGTTTGTTTTGGTATTGGAAGAAGTACAGCCAGAATGAATGCACTTTTGACTCAAGGGTGGTGAAACTTCATCACAAGTATTTTGGGCATGGGCATGCACCAGGAGGGACTAATGACTTGGGAGAAAAATCATGCTTGCTAGAGAGTCAGCAAAAAAGAGGAAGACCTTCAACCAGATGGACTGACATAGTGGTGGCCAGAATGGACCCAGGTATAATAATAATTAGAATGATGGCACAGGACCGGGGTTCTGGCTGGCTACTGAGAAAGTTGGAGGTCCTGCACCCGCCCCCCCTCAAAAGTAGACATAACGAGATCCTGAGAGAAATTCTTTTCAATGTATCACTAGACTGTGGGAAGTGTATCCAGACATACCTTATCCACCGCTCCCAATTGAAAACATACAATTGGGGATCTAAACCTGAGGAGAAACAGGGCTTCTAGGTAAGCAACTGCTGGCATTAGTTCTGTTATTGAGAGTCTAGGCCTTGGGAGTCACGACCCTTGTGGTGCAGAGGGTTTGGATGGGGCTGCGGTCCACATAGTCAGTATTTTGAAACTCCTGGACTACCAGCAGCTCCAAGAGAGACTGGACTCGCTCCTCTTGTAAGCGGTCGCTGCTCGAAACCCACAGGGGGTCACTGTGAGTCAGCATTGACTCAATGGCAATATAAGTCTTGGGATAATAGAATAAGTAAAGAATAATGATTATATTAGAGAAAATTGGCAATCTTGAGCATCTTTTTTGTTTGTTTGTTTTTGTGGCATCACTGCCCTGATGGGAGTAGGAAGCCCAGCTTTGTTCCAGGAGAGCTGCTGCTGGATTTGGAACCGTCAATCCTGTGGGCCGCAGTCCCGCACACAACCACTACGCCACCGGGGCTCAGGCAATCTTGAGAATCTTAAAGGCAACTTGTTTTTTCCCACTAGAAGGAAATTCAAGTTCTCTAGCAACTGAAGCAGTCCTCTGTAGGCCCTGAGGATTCCCACAAACTGATAATAAGTTTACCAACATGAATTTAAAATGAAAGATCATAAACACAAAAAGTAAAGAATGATAATGAATTAAAATTAGCACAGACATATAACAGAATTATACACTAGGGACTCTAAGTAATAGGAATATCTTTTTTATTTTTTTTTTGCCCTCAGGTGGTGGGAGTAGGAGGCCCAGCCTTTGCTCCGTGGAGCCGGAATTGAACCTCCATCCCAGTGGGCCGCAGTCCTGTGCACAACCACTACGCCACCGGGGCTCAGCCCAGTAATAGGAATATCAAAAGCACATAAAGTTACTTTGTATAAATTATTTATGGGAGAAGCTGAGGAAATCACAAAAATAGGGAAGTCAGAAGATACTCTAAAAAAGGATTAGGGAGCTATATAAAAGAAGAACCAAGTAGAACATTTTGAAATACTATAACTGTTAAAATTCAAACAAGAATGAAGAAAATAACTATAAATGTACTAGTATAGATGTACTAATAAAAAAACGACAAAACAAACAACAAGAAAAAACAAAACAGACAAACAAAAAACGAGGCGCACTGGTAGTGTTGTTGGGTAAGCATGGAAGTTCAGCGGTTCAAACCCAGCTTCTCTGTAGAGATCTGCAGCCTCAGAAACCCACTGCTGGGTCATGGTGAGTCAGAATCAATTCCGACTTAAAACAATCCCATAAGGAAAGAATCACTGTCCTAGAGGGTTTCTAAGATGGTAAATCCTTTTTAAAAATGAGGCCTCATTCTCTCATGGAGCAGCTAGTAGGTTTGAACCACCAACCTTTCGCATAGCAGCCATATGCTTTAACTATTATACCAACAGGTTTCCTCAATTGTGCTAACTTTACCTGTAATGAGGGTAAAAACCAACAGATCAAATTTGCTAAAAACACAAATTGTAGTCTCATGCTATTTGGAAGACACACCTAAGACTGGGGGGATTTTAAAGTAGAAGGACAGGAAAAGATTTACTTACTAAGTAAACATAAACCCTAAGACAGCTATAGTACCCGCTTTCACATGAGAAAAAGAATATTTTTTGAAAAATATTGGGGCTGAGCCATGGTGGCGTAGTGGTTGTGTGCGAGACTGCGGCCCACTGGGACGGAGGTTCAATTCCAGCAGTGGGTCTGGGCCTCCTACTCCCACCGCCGGAGAGCCGTGATGCCCCCAAAAAACAAACAAAAAAAACCAAAAAAAATTATAAGACAAAAGATCAATGTTGACCACAAAGATTATAAAAGCTTATATATAGTCTCAAGCTTATAATAGTCTCAAAATATACTAAACTAAAGTTGATAAAATAGCAAAGAGAAAGAGACACATTCTTTTTCATAATGAGGAATTACCAAATCTCAAGTATTGATAGGTTCACTTGACAAATGAGTGAAGATGTGGAAGATTTAAACTTCCTTCTTGGACTTTTAGGTAATTTTGTTCTTTAAAATTAGACAGACTGAGCCCTGGTGGTGCAGTGGTTGAGTGCAGGACTGCAGCCCACAGGCTTGGTAGTTCAAATCCAGCAGCAGCTCTCCAGGAGCAAGGCTGGGCCTCTCACAACCACCAGAGGGCAGTGATGCATGCCCCCCCCCAAAAAAAAGAGAATACCCATCCTTAAGCTGTCAAAGAATACTTAATAAAAGTTGACCAGATAGCTATAAAACATCTCAATAATATTTCTAGAATTTTAATTTGTAGTTAAAATGAAACATTAATTACATAATTAATAATCCTATCTAGATTAATTAGTGGAATTATTAATTTCATGAAAGCTGAGAGGAAAACAAAAATGTTGGAGGAATATCAATATTTTCTCTAATGGCTTACTGTTGAAAGGTACTGAAAAAGATGAGATTTACAATAGCAATAGAAACAAAAATGCTTATGAATAAATGGAGCAAAAGACTTAGGTATGAAAAAGAAAATTTAAATTTTAAGAAGAAATAATAGGGCTGAGCCCCGGTGGTGTAGGGGTTGTGCGCGGGACTGCGGCCCACTGGGACGGAGGTTCACTTCCAGCAGTGGGGCTGGACCTCCTACTCCCACCACCGGAGAGCAGTGATGGCCTCCCCCCCCAAAAAAATAAAGAAATAATAAGGGCTGAGCCCCGGTGGCGTGAGTGGTTGAGTGCACGACTGCGGCCCGCGGGCTTGGCGGTTCAAATCCAGGGGCGGCACTGGGTAACACCCACGACCACCAGATGCAGTGATGCTCCCCAAAAAAACCCCAAAAAGCAAAAAGAAATAATAGACTATTTTATGATCTTGAGGTAGTAAGAAAACCTGAAAGTTTTACTTTATTAAAATAAAAATTTCTTTAATTAAAAGACACTTTAAGGAAAATTAGTGGACAGGACAGGACTCATCAGACACCGGGAGAAATTATCTGTAGCGTGATTGTTGTTGCTAGGTACTTTTTGGCAGATTCCAGCTCATGGAGCTGTCCCATCAAGTTTTCGAGGCTACCTTATTGGGGGGCGGGGGGGCGGGAAACAAGTCAGTAGGTCTGTCTTCCTTTCAAAGCATTTGCAAGTGGTTTGGACTGCTAATACTTCAGCTAGTAGCTGAGCATTGTTTGTGCCACTACAACCAATGCAGTATTTTCTAGGCTATAAAGTGGACTTGTAAAAGAAAGCACAAAGCAAAACACATTAGAAAATGAGCAACAGCTTTGGGAGCAGACTTTTCACAGAAATCATACTGACTCGGTTTATGAAAGCACATTCGGCCCTCATTGTTATGATACACATGGACAGTGTTTTACACCCACTAGATAGGCGAAAATTAACTGCCAGTATTAAATTGTGAAGATGTGAATCAACAAGAACTCTTATACCCTGCTGTTCTGAGTGTAAATTGGTATAGCCATATTGGGAAATTTAATATTCATATGCCCTTGAACCTATCAGTTCCCCTTCTGTTGTGTTTAGCCCTCTTGGATAGAGGCTTCAAAAAGTTTGTAGAAAATAAAACAAAAAGACCATGGAATTTTTTGATTAACTTTTTGAAACCCTTTCATATACCTCATTATTTTTAAAAATAATGAAAATGCTGAACCATATGAGATCCCAACTGTCACATGCATGGTAATTCTACTTCCTCTGGCTCCTGGGTCTCACTCAGAGTTGCTGTATTCATCTGTGTTGGTGGTCTCGGCTCACCTTGACGTCTTTCTGATTTTTCTTTTGGGCTATCTAAAAGCTGCCGTTTCATATGGGACACCATTCTTGTAAACTTACTGCAAAGCTTCAATGATTTGGAAGAAAGTTTTGTTAAAAATTTGTTGTTAGCCCTGACCTCAAAATAATTTATTTCCATGACACAAAAAGTCCTTTTTAAAAGCTAAGACCAGGGTATTTATGTGAGAACTTGTTTGCAGAGTCATGTGTAAACATGTTTTGTTTGGATAAACCTGTGCATGTATGACTTGTAACCCTAATAGCAGTAGTTTTTGACTCAGGCTGATAAAAAAAATGTTTGAAAGCTTAGAAAGGACTGTATATTTAAGTATTTTATTGTTTATAATTATTGTGTTTTCATGGATGCTTGAGCAGAGAACCAGTATCAGTCGCAGTTACATTTCGAAAATGTATGGGAAAGCATAATGTAGCATACAATCTCAGAGTATTATTTTAAATGAACTATTTGGCCACTGATAATCAGCACAGAACAATCTAACACAACTTACTTAATCCTTCTTATGGACAAAGCATTAATTTTTCAAGAGGGCTGCAAAAGTTTCAAGAGGGCTGCAAAACAAATCCTAAGCTCTTTCCCTGTCCACTATCTTTATTATCTTTTACTCTCATTTTACTTTCATTTTCCCCAAAATCATTTGAAGTCCCCTTATATAGTTACTGGCTATAAGAAAGGATTTAATTATATACGATTTCCTCAGAACTATTTTTTCACTCCCCATTTTATTATTTTCTCATCCATGGAACTTGAAATCTAAATGTTGAATTCTATGTATTGATACAGAATGTGGGTTATATAAAATTTTAACAACTTCTTGCGATAGTTGTTATTTGCACTGGGAATGCTTTTCTACTTATAAATTCATGATTCTTTTTGAATTCTTGATCAGTGATTGAGCTCCCTCAAAAGAATAGCTTTAAGTGTTTTTAGATATCTGTCAAATTCAAATGTGTTACTTCCCCCCCCCCCTTCCTTTCCATAGTCTATTGCATCTGCAGACATGGATTTCAATCAGCTGGAGGCATTCCTGACTGCCCAGACAAAAAAACAAGGCGGGATCACATCTGAGCAGGCTGCTGTCATTTCCAAATTCTGGAAGACCCACAAGGCAAAAATCCGAGAGAGTCTGGTGAACCAGAACCGCTGGGACAACGGGCTTCGGGGCTTAAGCTGGCGAGTGGATGGCAAGTCACAGTCAAGGCACGCCGCTCAAATCCACACCCCAGTCGCCATCGTGGAGCTGGAATTGGGGAAAAGTGGGCAGGTGAGTTTAACCGTAATCAGTTTCTCTGGGCAAACGATCTTTTCCATTGTTTACTAGGGAACATTACCCAACTTACGCGTTGATTGTATGTGAGTCATCTCTGAGAGATACTGAGACTACGTGGAGGTAATGGGAAGGGAAAGCTCTGCTTTGCAGATCCCCTTTCAGAGGTAGACTCACTTGAGGATTTGGAGATGCTTTCACTGGTGGACAGCCTGGAAACCCATTTCAAGGTCCTGGCAGCCACACCACAAGAACAGAATGAGTCAACGAGGTCATGAGACCCAGAACTTGGCTGACTGCGTTACTGCATTTTGGTTTTAAGCCTTCAAATCTTTGGCTTCGGTTGGAATCTCCAAGGCAAGGATGCGATATTAAATGAAGACCAAGAACTGAGATCAAAGAACACAGACTAAAACTTACCTAATATAGGAGACAATGTAGTTAATAATTTTAATGTATTATCTTTAAAGACTGAATATAAATGCTATATCTCCCTTTTAGCCGACAATTTTAGTTTTATCAGGATGATTTAAAAATTACAGTTGCTTTTCCTTGTAGTCATCACAGCATCCAACAACTCATTTTAGGGTTTGCATGTTTTTTTCTTGACATCAATGTGTTCTCAAAATGACTGCTAGATCGGACCTGATTTATATCTTTAAGAGGGAAAAACTCTCTGTTAAGAGAAAATGCACATCATTGAATTAGCTAATCAGATTTATTTTTTGGGGGGGGGGGGCATCACTGCTCTCCCGCGGTGGGAGTAGGAGGCCCATCCCCACTGCTGGAATTGAACCTCCATCCCAGTGGGCCACAGTCCCGCGCACAACCACTACGCCACCGGGGGCTCAGCCCTAGTCAGATTTATTTTAAGATAATCAGATGAGGCCTTTGTTACTGTATATACTCGAGTATAAACTGACCCAAATTTTTCAAAGTTTTATTTTATACTCAAGTATATAGGTATAATCTTATTATAAAATTTTATTTCTCATCATGATGAGAGTACTTTTAGTTAGCAGTTTGCCTGAAACACTCTCTTCTTTAGTTTCTTAGTATTTATAATTTAAAAGGCAATTTATCTTTGAAATGATTTTTTTCGAAATACATTTCAAGCACCTTTTATTCAGTTGTTGCAAAGTAGTGCTAATTGCATTAAAAAAACAACAACACTGTCATCATTTGATTCTGACACATAGTGACCCAATACAGGGTTTCTAAGACTTTGAAAATCTTTAAAGGAGCAGACAACCTTAACTTTCTTCCATGGAGATGGTGGGTTTGAACTGCTGACCTAAGGGTTAGTAGTCTAATGCTTCACTGACAGCACCACCGACTCCTTATTAATTGTACTTACAAATCGTTTTGTTTGACCTTAAACTCATTCTCCTAACTTTTGTCTGCCTCCTGCTGCTCCTAAATTTTAAAATGTTTACAGATAAGAAAGCTATCTGGAAAGAATATGAAAAGTATACATATTTAGTTCAAGACTTTTCTAGCTAAGCTATTTTAGTATTTTCTTTTTTACCTGACATTTTCCTAATATTTTCTTTGTACTCTGGGGTTTTGACTCTGCCTTTTCATTTTAATAACTGACATCATATGAATTAATGACTCCTACTACAGGAATGGTTTAACACTATGATTTTTCCTTTGGTTTTGTTAGCCAAAAGGCGTGAGGAAGTTTTAGCTGAATTATTGGAAACCTAAATATCACTGCAGAAGATTTTCTGACTGGTTTTAAGAAAATGTTGTTATCATCTAAAACAAAATTGAGTAAACTTTTCATAAAAGCTAAATGTTTCAAGACGGAAGTTTATGCAATCTCTGTTACAAGTACTCAGCTTTATTACCGTCGTGCCGACGTGGCCACAGACCGTATATAAACAATTGAGAGTACTTGCTCCCAATTCCTAGAAGCCTCCTCGATCTGCATGGAAGCATACCTCTCAGAAGTCAGAGAGTCCTTAAGAGATCATCTCATTTATCAAGGTGAATTGCGTAGGTAGAAGGTATGTCCTTGCTTCCTAGAGGAGATATTTAAAACAGGTAAGTGACTTGCTCAGACAAATCTGATGGTTGAGTAAGAATAAAGACTGGGATCACTAGACTGGCTTTGGTGGGCTTTTGTTACCTTGTCACAATAGTCTGCCAGGAACACACATAGATTGTCCATATGATAATCAGAAGTATTGGTAGGAATGCCACTCAACAGGAATAAACAATACACAGGAAAGAACTTTCGAGACACGCAACAAGGTTAGATCTGAGATCATATGTATATTCGGCTTGAAAATGTGTTTTCCCACCAAAAGAATGATTAATATGGCAAATGCATTCTTAGCTGAAAAAGGTTGTAAGGAGAGAAGTAAATAAAAGTAGAATTTATACTAGAAGCCCTGGTAGTGATGTCAAATAAGCATTCGATGCTCACCATCAAATCCACCACACCTTCTGCAGGAGAAAGATCATGCCATTCGCTCCTTGTGGTAGATGATTGTACATCCTCAGGAACCCTGTGAAGTGTTGCTGTGAGTTGAAACCAACTCAATGGTAGTATGTTTGGGGATTTTATATCAGAAGTTTAATAACCCATTGCTGTTGATTCCACCTCATAACAATTGAAAAAGTCTCTGGAAGTGCCCTACGTCCAGCATGGATCTGCCAGCCTGAAGGTCAGAGCTACAAACTCAACAGCCTTGTGAGATAACATTTCCATAAAGATTTACAGCCTCAGAAACCCCATGGAGCAATTCTACTCTGTCTTATAGCGTTGCTGAGTCAGAATAGACAGTCGATGACAGTGGGTTCTTTTTAGGACATGTTTGTTTGGGTTTTTTTTTTTTGGTGAGACCTGGGTCCTAGATAAATATTTCTGTCAGGTGTAGTGGTGATTCACTGGGCTGGTAATCACAAGATCACCATTTTGAACCAGAGCTGCCCCATAGGGAAGATGAGGCTTGCTATTCCTTAAAGGATTATAGTCTTGGAAATCCATAGGGCAGTTCTGCACTATCGTTTTTGTTTTTTTATTGTGTGTGTGGGCATCACCGCCTCTGGTGGTCATGGGCACTGCCCAGCCGCCACTGGATTTGAACCGACAAGCCCGCGGGCTGCAGTTCCGCACGCAACCATTTGTACCACTGGGGCTCAGCCCTCTACACTATCTTATAGACTTGAGATGAGTTGAAGTTGACAGTGAATTTGATTTTTTGGTTTTCTATGTGAGTGTTAAAATGAAATACTCCATTAAGTCAAACTAAGTCAAGTTTCTGTTTTTATAGCAACTCTAGGCAAAGAGAGGAGCCTTGGTGGCATAGTGGTGGCATGCGTAGGGCTGCAATACACGTGGTTGGTAGTTCAAAACCACCAGTTGCTCAGCAGGAGAAAAATTGGGCTTTCTACTCCCTTAAACAGGTAGAGTCTCAGAAACCCCAAAGGGGTATGTATGGGTCAGCACGGAGTCAATGGCAGTGAGTTTGGGGTTTACAGTCATACAGAGAATCCTTGATGGGGTAGTGGAATACAAGTTGGGTTACTAACTAACCAGTAGGTCAGCAGGTCAAAGACATCAGTCACTACTCAGGAGAAAGTTGAGACTTTTGGTCTTGGAAACTTCACAACTTCAGAAATCCTTGGGACCAGTTCTACTCTGGCCTTCAGGATCACTTTGAGTCTGAGTTGACTCATTAGCAGTGTGTTTGCTTGTTGAGGTTTTTAGAGTTATGTTTTTTATAAGCATTGAAGTCAAAGTTATTTTCATTTTGCTGACATTAGATGAGCTCATAAGAGAGTGAATAGGATAGCAATAACTTGATTCCAAGAAGGACACACATTCCTGTGTCTTGGTTCTGTAGTGCTACTACAACAGAAATCTTCAAAGTAGGGAAGCTTAATGATAAAGGTTCCGCATGAACAAAATGAAGTAGTCTGGAATTCCCATTCTTGTAAATCTTTTCTGTAATTTGTTATGAACCACATAATCAAGTATTACCTTTGTGTAGTCAGTGAGACACAAGTGAATATCTTTCTGTGATTCTCTGCTTTCAGCCAGACCCATCTGACATCAGAAATGATATCCCTTGTTCCACTCCCTCTTCTGAATCTGACCTGAACCTTTGGAAGCTCCCTGCAAATGTGCTGCTGCAACAGTTGTTGGGACAGCATCAGCATAATTTTACTTGCATGTGACATCAATGATACTGTTACATAAGTTGCACATTCTGTTAGGTCACCTTTATTGGAATGGATCTCTGCTAGTCTGTTGACCAAGTTGCCGTCTTCCAAATTTCTTGGTATAGATGGATAAGTGCTTCCAGTGCTTCATCAGCCTGCTGATTGTTATTCCATCATTTCCTGGAACTTTCTTTTTGATTAATGCCTTCAGGGCAGCTTGGGCTTCTTTCTGTGTAATGGTTCTTGTTCATGTGCTACTTGAAATGAATGAATTGCAACTATTTCTTTTTGGTATACTGGCTTTGTATTCTTTCTTCTTTTGAAGTTTCCTGCGTCATTCAATATTTTCCCAATAGAATCTTTCAAAATTGCAACTCAAGGCTTGAGTTTTTTCTGTAATTGTTTCAGTTTAAGATATGCTGAATATGTTCTTCTGTTTTGATTTTCTAACCTTTGCACGTTTTCAGTATAAGATTTTACTCTGTCTTCTCAAGCTGTCCTTTGAAAACTTGGCTCTTCAACTTTATCAGCTCTCCCATTTACCTTAGCTACTCTATAATCAAGAGCAAATTTCAGCATCTCTTCCGACATCCACCTTGAACTGTCCTGTTTTTGTGTATTCTTCACTTTTTTGTGTGTGGCATCGCTGCCCTGATGGGAAAACTGTTGTGTTTTTAATGACCTTTTGCTTTCATTGAATGATGTTATTGATATTGTCCTACAGCTCAGTAAGCCTCTGTCATTAATGTTCAATCCATCAAATTGAGATGTTTTCAAAATTCAGGTGGGATATTCTCAAGGTGGTATTTTGGTTCCTGTGGATTTGTTTTACTTTTCTTCAGCTTCAGCCTGAACTTACAGGTGAATAATTGATGGTCTGTGCCACAGTCAGTTCCTGGCCTGGTGTTAGCTGCCATATTGAGCATCTCCCTTGTCTCTTTCCATAGATGTACTCAGCTTGATTTCTGTGTATTCGGTCTGGAAAAGCCCAACATGTACATTTGCTGATTGTGTTGTTGAAAAAAGCTATTTTTGATAAAGAAGTCACTGGTCGGGCTGAGCCCTGGTGGCATACTGGTTGTGTGCAGGACTGTGCCCACAGGGTTGGCGGTTCATATCCAGCAGCTGCTCTCCAGGAACAAGGCTGGGCCGCCTACTCCCTTCAGGGGGCAGTGATGCCCACAAAAAAAAAAAGTCACTGGTCTTGCAAAATTCTATCATGTGATCGCCATCATCAACACAGTATTTTCCAACTACTGTGCCTTCTTCGTTTCCAGCTTTTACTTTCCAATGGCCCATAATTATCTATATATCTTGACTACATGTTTGATCAATTTCAAACTGAAGACGTTGGCATTCTTCATTTGCTTCATCACTAGTTTTAGTGGGTGATGCATAAATTTGAATAGTATTTGAATGGGTTTCCTTGTATGAGGATAGACATTATAACAGAAAGCATTGTTCTTGAAAACAGATCATGAAACATCCTTTTTGACAATGAATACAAGGTCATTCCTCTTGATTTTGTCATTTTCAGCATAGTAAACCGCATGATTTTCTGATTTGAAATGGCCAATATCAGTTCACTTTAAACAATGCCTAGAATATTGATCTTTTTTATTGATCTTATGTATTCCATTTTATTTTGATGACTTCCAGTGTTCCTAGATTTATACTTTTCACATTCCAAGTTGCAATTATTTTTTTATTTTTTGGGGGGGAGGGCATCACTGCTCTCTGGTGGTGGGAGTAGGAGGCCCAGCCCCACTGCTGGAATTGAACCTCCGTCCCAGTAGGCTGCAGCCCTGCGCACAACCACTACGCCACCGGGGCTCAGCCTGTTGAATCTCCAACACAGTGGGTCGCAGTCCCGCGCACAACCACTATGCCACCGGGGCTCAGCCATTAATAGATGTTTATAATTGTTTCTTATCACTTTGAGTCCCGCCTCATCAGCAAACGAGATTTCCCAAAGGCTGTACTCTATCCACATCATTAAGGGCTCAAAGTTGGGTTGGCAGCTTCCTTAATCATAGTCCGAGTGCCTTCTGACTCAGGGGCTCGTCCTCTGCCACTGTCTCTCATAGTGTTCTGCTTCTATTCATTAGATTTTCAGTAACTGAAATTGCTTTCATGGTACACATAGTGTTTTCAATGGCTAATTCCTTTGGCGTGAACAGTTTATTCCTTATTCCGTCTGTTCTTAATTTGGAAGCTCTGCTGACCTTTTTCATTTTGTGTGGCCCTACTGGTATTTGAAATACCACTGACCATGTTCTCGGCATCACAGTAATACCCAAGCCAACACAGTATGACAAACTGACAGACAAGAGGTTGAATAACTGATGGAAGAACTGAACAATAGTTTTAAATTGACCATATTATTAACATTGTACTTAATTTTCTTTGCCAAGTCTTTGTTTAAGATTTTATATAATTTTTAGTATTTGGCCTTAAAAACATAGGAGATTTCATCTATTTGACCCATCAACAACATTGAACATCCCGGATAATTCTTTTGTTTTTCAAACACTTGCCTGATTCTTTGCAGGACACATTTGCTTGATTCATTTTTTCTTTTTCCCCCTCATTTTTTTCTTTTCTTTCATTTTTATCTTTCAAGTAATGGTATGCTGGTTCTTCCCTATTTCCCCAACTTCTAAATGTTAATGTGCCCCTGGGTTAGCCCCTCTTCCTCCTTCCTGCCTTTTCTATAACTCCCTTTCTAGGTGATCGCATCTAATCGATCTCTAAACTGTGTTCCTCCCCTCCATGCTAGGTGCACTTTTATGATGTAGCTGAGACGTCCACTTGAACGTACTAGAAGTTCATTATACACCATGTCTACCACTAAGAATTTTGCATCACTGCCCTGGTGGGAGTAGGAAGCCCAGCCTTGCTCCTGGAGAGCTGCTGCTGGATTTGAACCATCAACTGCCATCCCACACATAACCACTGCACCACCAGGGCTCAACAGCTCAACACTAAGTTCTTTGTATATAGGTATCTCTTACTTCTCGAAGGTTATAGCAGTTCACTTTTATTTATTTATTTTTCTCAGATATTATAACAATTCATAGTTTAAGTTGACCAAGCAAGATTATACAATTGTTGCCATCATCATTTTCAAAACATTTTCTTTCTTTCTTGCACTCTTTGATATCAGCTGCCCTTTATCCCTACCCTCTCCCACTTTACTCTTTAAGAACATTGTCGGGCTGAGCCCTGGTGGTGTAGTGGTTGTGCACGGGACTGCAGCCCACTGGGATGGAGGTTCAATTCCCGCTCACAGGAGCAAAGGCTGGGCCTTCTACTCCCACCACCAGGGCAGTGATGCCTAAAAAAAAAAAAAAAAAATAAGAACATTGTCATTATATTAAATATTTTAGTATATGTGCTGCCAAAGTGAGCACAGTCTTTATATTAAATATTATTGTTATTCCACTCCCCATATTTTATACTGTTCAATGTATCTGTTATTTGTTCCCCTCAAGTGGGTTTATATAGTCACCATTGCTACATAGTCATCATCAGTTCCCCTCCCCAGCGCGCCAACCCCCCCCCCCCCACACACACACACACTTTGTGTCCTCAAGGAATCATTTACTCCTGTTACAATTCCTGAAGGATTTAGCTGTCTTGGATTTCATGCATTGAATGATCTTGATTATACACGTGAACATGTGCAGGTCTAACAAGATTAATGAGGTAAAACTAAGACCATAATCTTAGGGGGAAGGAATATTTAAAGAACTAAAGGATAGTTATGTGTTTCAACAGTGTTATACGATACCCTGGATATATCATTCGTTTCATGTGACCCTTCTGTGAGGGACTGTCCCGTTATCTTACAAGTGGTTTGGGTCTCCACTTTGTCTGTGTTCCTTCATGTCAATTTGGTTGCTTGTTTTTGAACTTCTGATACCTATTCCTATCAACACCTCTTGATCACACAGCCTTGTATGCTTTTTCTATGTGGACTTTGTTGCTTCCCTGCTAGATGGCTGCGTGTGTAACTCCAAGCCTTTAATTAAGATCCCAGACACTCTATCTTTTGATAGTCAGGTACCATCAACTTTCCTCACCACACTTTCTTGTGCATATATTTTGTCTTCAGCGATTGTGTAGGGAACATGACTGTCATACATTGTCATATTATTAGAGCAAATTGTACTTGTACTGAGGTAAGATTTACATAAACAAACACACCTATCTTTATTTATATAAATATAACTATGCATGTTTCTATTTATACCTATATATTTAATTTTCACTTTCTTGTTCTTTCCTCTATTTCTGTTTTTCCTGCTGGCCCCTACCGTATTTACCCATCATTCACCTCTCAGTAGTTCCTCAGGATACATTTCAATTGATCAGACCTAACCAGGAACACCATCTCCTCCTCACTGTCACTTTTGGATCCCTTGCTGTTCCCCTGCCCCTGCCAGCATTGGCTCATTGCTCCCCTTCTCTTGCCTTCCCCCTCCAAAACCTTTGGTCCCATTGCCAGGTCCTTGGGATTGATTATCCTGCTTATCTTATATAGGAAGACGCCAAAAGAGAAAGCAAACAAGAAGAAAAAAAGAAAATGAGCCCATGCTAGTAGTTCCATGTCTAACGATTTCCCTGGCTCAGAGTTGATGAGTATCCCTCTGTTAAAAAGCAAGCGGGCCCTGTTAAGACCCATCGATCCATTGCCTTTTTCTTTCGGGGATCCATCTCCCCTGATGCTCACTCAACAGCACTTAGACCCATTCGTGTCTGCGGGGTGTATCCTCCACAAGACCCCTTGTTCCTCCTTCAGTCAAGGTTGGAGCGGTCTAGTGCCTCATCCCCTGCCCTCTTATACTTTTAACTTTCTGTGCAGCTCCCTTGTGAATATCCCTCAACCAATTCAGGGGAGATGCCAAGTGCTACCCCCCAGAGTCAGATGTCTGTATTGAGATTCCTCAGGGACTTTGTATCTTTACCCCCATTGCTGGTCTGTTGCAAATCCCCTCTTGGTTTGCCTCCCATGTGGGTTGGTCATGCTGGCCATTCTCCCAATCTGTATCTTCAGGGTCGTCCTTTGTAGCACTGTCATTTAGGGAGGGGTTGTCAGGTCTCGAGGTGGGGCTGGCCTTGTACTCAATCCTCTCTGTGGAGGAGCTGTGCTGAGCAGAAACATTGTCCTCAAGGCTTGGTGTACCAGAAAGAGGATTTCTCTTCCCCCTCTCTCACTTTCCTGTGGAGACATGGGTGGATTAGTGGGTTAGTGCCCTGGTGCCCCATTACCTGGTTCCCCTTTGCCCCTCTGTGGGCCATGAAGGCATATGAGTGGGGGATGTTTTTCTGCCTCTTAATTTTTTCCCCCTTTTCTGTTTTGATGACGTATGCATCATTGTATGTAGTCTAGCTCTTGCCAGGGAATCTGGTCCTCAGCCCGGGACCTGTGTGATGATGTACATATTCCCCTAGGCCCATTAACAGTTCAATTTATGAACGACCTACATGCATATTTGTTTTTGCTATCCAAAAAAATCTGAAGATTATTTTAGCTTTTTTGAAAACTGAAACTCACTCTCACTGTGTATTTTGAAGCAGACTATTAATTAAGGAGACAGCGAGAGTCTTGTCAACAAGCTCCCTCCCTACCACCCTAACCCTCACCCCTCCAGGGTCTGAAAACTACTCAGTATTTCAGCTTCTAGCCACCATAGTTTTGAACTCTGTGAACTCCATATGTTAATGTTATTTTAGGTTTCTATGTGTTGTTTGGTGTCATTATTTATTGAGCTTAGTGGTGCTTAAAATTCTCTAATAATATAGATGATTGGTAACTACTTCTTCGCTGTGTGCCATTTCAGTTTTTGAAAGGTACCAAGGGAACACTCTACTTTGAGATAGCGGGGGATCATGTACCTCCCAGACCAGTGCTGCTGACGCTCATGATCCTCTCAGCTAATGACACCCTCTTTCTTCCAGTGGTTTCAGCTCACCTCCTTCGTTTCACACGCCACATTCACGCTACCATTGACTCTGTTCACTCAGTTTTCTATCTAAAGTGTGACCCCTTCTCACCAACCCCCCCACCCCCCACTGCTGTGTTCAGATCACCACTGCCTCTTATCTAAATAACAGCATTCTTCTAATGGGACTCGCTGTTCTGCTCTCTGTTTATTGTAACAATGCTTTACTCACATAGAGAAGAGACGGAGTAACGTCCGCTCTGGCCCCCGGGGCTGATGCAGGGTTCGTGGTCTGCACACACCCCTTTTAGGGGTTGCAGTTAAAGGCCATCATTCCCTTGTGGCCAGCAGTTCACACAGATACAAGGTTGTCTAGGTGCTGTGTGATGTGCACACGTAAGCAGTTTCTGGGACTGGGGACATGTGTTCAGGGCAATAGGTGAAGGATGTGCTTTTGGCTACCAGCTACTCTGGGATTTATTTTGGATCAAGGAGCCCCGGAAGAGAGTCAGCCCCCACACTCCCATCCAAGAAGGCAGGTGGACACATCTGGTCCTCTGCACAAGACTCAATTGTGGGCCACAAGGAAAGTGGCAGGCTGGACTGGGACAGCCCCCTTTCCCAAATTTCTAATTCCCTTTTCCCATCTCTTTGTTGTTCCATTCACTTAAGGTATTTTCTTTTTCAGTAAAAGTTTGCACAGCAAATCAGGTCCCAGCCAGCAGTTTCTAGTTTGTTCAGTGACGTTGGTTGGTTTCTGCTCTTTAGTCTGTTCTCAGTGTAGCACTGATTGTAGAGCACTGTGGTAGTCCAGGCAAGATAATAATCCCAAGGAATATGAGCAGAATTTTTAGCAGCGAAGAGTTTTGCAGTTCGAGGGGAAAAAGTTTAGCAGTCAAGAAATTTAACCACCAAGGTGGAGAGACGGGAATGTAGAGAAGATATGTTGTGAACTTAGAAGAATTGCTTGGGAATGACGGGAGCGAGGAGGAGAATGAAATAAAGCGAGGAACTGGGATAACTCCTTGGCGTGGATATGGCGGTAAAAATTATTAATCCTGGTCTTTGTTTAGGTGCCTTGATGGCAGAGTTGTTACCCATTGGGCTGCTAACCATAAGATCAGCAATGTGATCCCAGCCACTCCTTGGGAGAAAGATGAGGCATTTTACTTCGGTAAAGATTCATAGTCTTGGGGACTCACAAAGGCACCTCTTCCCTGTCCTGTAGCCTTCTATGAGTTGGATCAAAGAAGGGAGAGGGAAAAAAAAAAAAAGGGAGAAGGTTTCAGCAAGTGAACATGGGAAATGCTATTTGTGCTGAAGTAGTCTGATTTTTAAGGAGATGCAGTTCTAAAAAAGATCAATGTTTCTTATGATTTGCCCTTTCTGTAATGAGTTATATTTCTGGGACAGACAGAGACAGAGACCGAGTGATGAAGAGATGAGTACTTGTCATTAAAAACTTGTTGACTGTGAGAACAGGGCTTTGGCATTGCTAAACTTCTCCGGCTCTGACTCTGAATCCCGCCAGCAGGCAACCCCTGGTGTTGGACTTCTTTCAAATTGTCACCATTCATGGCCTCTGGTTCCATTCTTGTGGACAGATGGGGTGCTTCAGAGGAAGCCAGGAAAGCTAGCCTTAAGAGGATTTGGAAACAACTTTTGGATATGCCTCTTGTCCTAGATGCAGGGAGGGGAGCTTTGTCTCCTGCCCGGCAATGTTGAGGCTGCTTGTGTCCGACTAGTGTTTGTGTACTGACCAGTTGGCTGCTGGCTTCATTCCATGTCTGCCACTGCTCAGCTGAATGTAGAAGGTCTTTGGTCCAAGGCACTTTTGTGTGGAATTAAAAAACAGTTATTTATAGAGTTATGGGGACAGAAAGTGAGACTTTTGAACTTGGAATCTGATAAACATTCCTAGTTTATCATGTTTCTGGCCCTTGTATATAATGATGTGCTATTAATTAAGAAATGCTCATTATTATTGCCCAAGATCCAAGAAGCAATTAAAATGAATGGTTGTCACTAAGAACCAGCTCAGGTTAACTGCCAAATAAGCTCGACTTCCTTTTTATTTCCAAGGTTATTAGCCTAAGTAGATTAGGACTTAGAAACAGAGGAAGTAGATCTGAATTCTAGTGAGTCATTTAATAGCCGGTGCGTATGGTCCAGAACACGGATTGGGATGGGAAGCTAGTGAGTGTGTGGCTGATGGAGCCACAGTATCGAAGTGCTCACAAAATGAGTGTGCCCTGTCACCCTGTGATGACTCCTCCTCGTATGACCTCTTAACACCCCCAAACAAACCTTTGCCTCTGAGTGGATTCATTGTGACCATACAGGATAGGCTGGAACTGTCCAGTACAGTTTTCATGGCTGTAATCTTCACGGACGGTCTCATCTTTCTCTGGTATGATGACTGCTGGGCTTGAATCACCATCCTTTTGATTAGCAGTCCAATGTGCCTTGCAAACTCTTAGCCTAGAGAAAAATGGCTAGAGCTTCTGTGATGTGTTTATGCTGTCTAATTCAGTCAAGCTGGACTGTCTTCATCACATAGGCTCTGTCCTTTCTGGTGTTACTTGGAATCTTCTTATCCATCCCTGTGTTCACTTGCGGAAGCACTTTCTTTCCCTTCTGTAAAGCCCAGTTTACTGACTATCTCTGCCATGCTATTCTTTCCAGTTTTCTCACCTGGATTTGATCATCTGAATTCACAAGATTTTTTGAATGCTTTTTTATAGTATTTAATACAATTTAGAGCTCAATAAATCACTCATTTAGAGTTAAAGTCAAACTATATTTTTTAGACATACATATATTTATTGATTTTTTTTGGGGGGGTGGGGGCCATCACTGCCTCCTGAGAGCCGCTGATGGATTTGAACTGCCAAGCCCGTGGGCTGCAGACCCACACTCAACCATTTATGCCACCGGGGCTCAGCCCCAGAATCAAACTATCTTAAAGCAAAAAAAAAAATTTTTTTTAACTTGTTGACATACACATCTAGGAAGCCCAAGCATGATTCCTGGCTTGAGACATCTCTGGACTCCTTTCACTTGTCATTTCACTCTGTAAATAGCTGACTGCACACAGAGGAGAGAATGATGAGTAACAGGCCCAGATACATCTTCTCAGATTATCAGTACTAATTGGCAAGAGGTCCATCTCTCTTCGCAGGATACATACATGGTCCAAGGAGGATTTTGTTTGCCTTAGGTAGGTCACAGGGCCATCCCACAGAGGTTGCTGCTTTAAGTTAGGATAACCTAAGCTTGTAGCATTTGCTAAATTGATAAGGTGAAGTGTCGAGATTGATGGCTGACATTATAGGGAATAAGTGAGAAGCAGTTTTCCAAAGAAAGCAGGCATGTTTGAAAAACAAAATGAATGTATGCCTACTATAGCTTCCTATTAGTTTATGCTTTCAGAAAGCATATAACTTATCATTTATCTTTGTATTGCTTATAGCTTCAAAAAGGAGAGTAGTGGATTATGAGTTAGACTGTTAACCATAAGGTCAGTGGTTCAAGCCTACCAGCTGCTTCAAGGGCTTCTACTCCTATAAAGATTTACCATCTCAGAAATCCACAGGGGGCACTTCTCTGTCCTATAGGGTTGAAATGAGGCAGATTCAACTTGATGGCAATAATTTTGGTTTTTGAGCCTAGCATCAAAGTAAGTAGGTGTCTAATAATAAGTTGATAATAAAGGAGAAATCACTGCAGAACTTCGTGGCTAAAACCACAAGCACCCACGATCCCTCAGAGGAACTAGGATATGAATTTTGGAACTTGGGAGCAGCTCAGTTTGCTAAGTCGTCTTTCATTTGCTAAGGATCACAGCCAGGCCTTCAGTCTCCAGTCTTGCGGAGGGCTAGCTTCCTCAGGGCTCATTCACATGCCTGTGATAGAGGCATCTGTTTCTCCTGATTGTCAGTGCCCTCAGTTCTTAATCAGGAGCGTTCCCCCAGGGTAGCATGGCAACTGGTCCCCGGAGTGAGTGATTCACGGGAGTCGGCAAGCAAGAAGCTACATTGCTTCCACCACCTAGTCTCTGAGCAGTATGTCACTATTTATGCTTAAAAAAAAAAAAAAGACTAAGTATATGTCTGTGTTAGTCCGGGTAGACTAGAGAAACA
>PVJH01006708.1:82226-99394 GCA_004026705.1 Nesogale talazaci
TCATAAACATGCATATGTGTATAAGAAAGAGGTTTATATACAAGAGCAATTGAGAAAACATCTCAGTCCAGTCCAGTCCAAGCCCACGCGTCCGATACCAATCTATAAAGCCCTCTTCAGACTCATGAAGCACATTCAATGACACCTGGCCAGTCACAGGCCAGTCGGTGCAGAGTCTTGTGTATCCAGTGGCGGTAGACGCGTCTCAGCGCTGGCAGGGGTCTCCCGTGGCTCCTCCAGTTTCCAGGGCTCAGAGTCTGTCAGCATGCTGCCCTGTGTCTTGTCAGCTGCAGTGTCTCCCAGGGAGGGAGTGTTGTCCGTGGAAAGTCTCCAAGCAAGTGAACCGAGAGAGATAGTGTTTCCTCCTCCAAGAAGGCATAAGGTTAGATTTTCCAGAATTCTCAGGAGAAAACCATGGCCACAAAAGGTCTCATTGGCGAGCTCCAGTCTGACAGGCTAGACTTCACCCCTACACTTTCAGTCCTCAAATTGGCACCAGATTAGGTGACTGCACAATGTCACAGTTTATTTCCTAGGAAATAATGATACTGTGATAAATGTGGACTTGACCAAGTTATTCATGTTGTCAGGTGTTTAATTTTCATCCATTTAGAGCAGTGGTTCTCAATCTTCCTAAGGCCCCGACCCTTTAATACAGTTCCTTCTGTTGTGGTGACCGCCCCCCCAACCATACAATTATTTCCGTTGCTATCACAGGTTGAGAACTGCAAATTAAAGTGTTTACAATAAGAATGACAGTAGCTACTCTTTATTAGGTGGTACAAATGGTTAATGCTGCTCTCCAAAAGGTTGGAAATTCAGATCTACACAGACATTTCTCACTAAAAGATTGACAATCTACTTCCAAAAAATCAGCCAATGAAAACCCTTTGACATATGTGTCGCAATGAGTCAGATTTGACTTGACAGTGTCTGGTAACTGGCAATATTTATTGCACCTTTACCATGTCCAAAGAGACCTGGTGGTTACGCACTTGACTGCTAGCCCACCACCCACTGTTTGAGAATGTTGTGACAGTCGGCTTCCTTAAAGATGACAGCCTTGAGAACCCTGCCCTATAGGGGAGTGATGAATCAGTCAGCCTGTGCCAGGCACTGTTCTATGCGTACTTTATAGAGCGACTCATTCAGTCTGTCTGAATGACTCCTTTTCTCCTTGGGGCATTATATTAATTTTAGTTTTGAGTTAACCATTTTGAGTTTTACAGAGAAGTTGCAAAGATGGTATAATTTATTTCCCCTCCTTGTTAATAATCTTTTTTTTTCAATGATCTTATTGGGGTCTCTTACAACTCTTATAACATTCAATACATCATTTGCATCAAGCACATTTGTACACGTTACCATCTTAATTTCCTTGTTAATATCTTATGTAGCCATAGTACATTTTCCAAATAAGGGATTGACATGGGCACATCATTATAAACTCCAGTTTTATTTAGAGTTTACCAGATTTCCTATTCATATTCTCTTTTTGTTATAGAATTCAATTCATGGTATCATGCTGTACTAAGTTGTCTTTGGGGGAGGGGTAGAGAAAAGGCAGCATGAGATTAAAGAATTTTTTTTTAATTATTTTTTTTATTAAGCATCACTGCCCTCAGAGATTAAAGAATTAGCAAAAGCCTTTTAAACTCAAATAAGTCTTCTAACTAGGTAACTTTTTTCCTACTTTCTTAGCTATTCCTAAGAAAGAAATAATTTCTTATGTAAGTGGTCTCTGGTGCTTTGAGAGTTCCGTGATTTGGCTCACATCAAACATTTATAAATGCCTGATCTGTAGAAGGCCTTCTTTAATATTATTTTAGGCCCTTTCTTAAAATAGAGATTGGTTTAGTTATAGATTTGATAACATTGTTCATGTTTTCTGGGAGTGAGTAAATTTGTGTAAAGATAATATGGTTTTAAGTAAAATGACATTCTGAAACTCTTAGCTTTTTTTTTTGGGGGGGGGGGGAGGGCATCACTGCTCTCCAGTGGTGGAAGTAGGAGGCCCAGTGCGACTGCTGGAATTGAACCTCCGTCCCAGTGGGCTGCAGTCCTGCGCACAACCACTACGCCACCGGGGCTCAGCCGAAATGCTTAGCTTTTAAAGAGATATACAAACTTTAAAATTTAGAACAGTTTTAGATTTATAGGATAATTATGAGATGAATACAGAATTCCCATAAGCCCTGCATCCAGTTTCCACTATTAAAACTTCTTACTGTTCATATGACACATTTGGTATAATTACTGTGGCAATATAGATTACTAAGTCAGTTCATACTTCCTTCAGATTTCCTTATCTTTTTTTCATCTAATGCTCCGTTCCTGAGTCCTAACCAAATCACTATGTCACCTTGAGTTGTGGTACTTGGCTTGGTCAGGATGTTCCCTTAGACCCCCCTGGGCTGTCATTCTGTAGTTCTTCCCTTGTCTTGTGACCCCTGGCATGGAGAGCCAGTGCAGAGGTGTGCACTGGTCAGCATCATTGCTCTGTACTTAAACATCTGGGCAAGTTTACAGGAAGTTCCTACTTTTTTCAGTGGAAAAAGCAGGCAAGTCTTTTTCTGAAAGAAATAAAAGCTTTCTCTGCCCTTTTTAAAAGGGGTGTCCAATCCAGTCTTAGCACAATTTAAATTTATTAATAACTTAGCAAAACATTGGTTTTTAAATTTTCTAATTTACCTAAACCATAAATGTATGTCTGTTATAATCAATAAGCAACATTTTAGTCCCTCTAACATTCTGATGAAAACTACATAGTTTTATCACTAGATAAGTAACTTTATCAATAATCTCTTAGAATAATTATGCTAGTGGGTGGGGGAGGGAGGGGAAAGACCTGCCACTAGGCCATTTTGAATGAAATTCCCCAAGTCATTTATTATGTAAAATCTTTTTTTGTATAGCTTCGTATGTATAACCACAACACTTGTGCCTCAAATTGGATACTCTAGAGATAGTAAAACCAGTGATATATGCACATGGTCAGAACAAATCCCTTAAAGGATAATAGGGATGGATGGATTCATTGATCGATAAATTTGTATCCAGAGAGTGGCTCACACAGTTGTAGAAGCAGGCAAATCCAGTCTAAGTCCAAATATATTCCAAGTGTGTGGGACAGATGTTAAGCTAGAGACGTCTGCTGACTCACGTAGCTTTAGGGGCTGATGGACTCAAGATTCCCTGTAACACTGCAGACTGGTGGCTACAAAGGAGATGCCTCAAGAGTCACAGGTCCAGGCTGAGCCCCGGTGGCGTAGTGGTTGTGCACGGGACTGTGGCCCACTGGGACGGAGGTTCACTTCCAGCAGCGGCTCCACAGGAGCAAAGGCTGGGCCTCCTACTCCCACCACCAGAGGGCAGTGATGCCCAAAAAATAAACAAAAAAAGTCAAAGGTCAGATGGCAGGTCCCTGATGCCTCCTGAGATTAGCAGAAAACAATAGCAGGCCAGTTCAAGTCCAACAAGCCAGAGGTCAGTCAGCTAGTTATAGGATCCAGACCCAGCAAACAAGCTTTTCTATAGCATCCACTTATATAGGAAATAGCCACACCTCCAGGAAAACCACCTTTCAAGTGCATCAGGACCGTAACCTGAGTAAGGGGTTGCCTTCCACCCTAATTGTCTCACAGCAGATTCCTTTATGGAGTTGATTACATAATTCTGAGGTTACATTATGGGACATTACTAGGTGTTAACTGCCAAACCACTGAAAACCTGGGCCCAGCCAAGTTGACACAAAGTCCAATTAGCACAACCATTATCAGTCTGAAAAGATTTAAAATGCAGTTGATCTTGAGTATCTATAGGTTCTTCATTCATGAAAGATGAAGAAAACGGATTGGAAATATTGGGTGGGAAGCAATTCAATCAAAACTAATGGGGGGCTGAGCCCCAGTGGCGTAGCGGTTGTGTGTGGGACTGTGGCCCACAGGGTTGGCAGTTCAAATCCAGCAGCAGCTCTCCAGGAGCAGGACTGGGCCTCCCATTCCCACCAGAGCAGTGATACCCAACGAAACAAAACAAAACAAAACAAAAAAAGACGAATAGGGAGCTTACAGCGCTGCCCACATAGCACATGCATCGGTGAAGGTGTTACAGGTGACCCTTGAACAAGGCAAGGGGAGACTGGCGAGAGGTGCTGACGCACACACAGTCAGGAATCTGCTTATAACTTTTGACCCTCCACCAAATCTAACTCGTAGCCGGGAGGCACTACTGGTCACACACTCACGAATACGTCTTTGTATATGAGCTTTCTAGTTGCGCCCACTGCGGAGCCCGGTTGGTGCTGTGGGGCAGGCTAACCTCAAGATCAGGTGTTGGAATCCACCAACAGTTCTGCAGGAGAAAAGATGAGTCTGTGCTCCTGTGAAGAGTCCCTCTGAGAAACTGATACGCAGTGGTTCTCAACTCCCTTAATGTTGCCACCCTTTCATAACCCCCCAGCCATAAAATTATTTTCTTTGCTACTTCATAACTGCAATTTTGCTACTGTTATGAATCATGTGATCCCTGTGAAAGGGTTATTCAATCCCCAATGGGGTCACGACCCACTGATTGAGCACCGCTGCTTTACAGGGTTCCCAGCTGTCTGAATTGACCCAAAGGCAGTGGGTTTGTTTGTGAGTTGTTGGTTTTTTTTTCTGCATTCACCTGAAAACAGCACTTTTGATGAGAAAAAGGTATTTTGCAGAGTGTAGCATTTTCATGCCTGCTGTCAGAGATACAGCAACAGACTTCACAAATTGCTTTTCCTTTTTCTTTCTTTTCTTTCTTAGCAATAATCCTGTATTTGATTCATTTTCCTTGAAATGGACAGGCAACACGCAGTCTACAGTACTTATGAAAATCAATCCAGCGCTCTCTCCCTTGGGATGGCCTAGCTTTGTTCGACTTCTGGGATCATTTGCAGCCTCGCTAATGGCACTTCATACGTGCCCCGTGGTGTTTTCCAGGGTTACAACAGAACGCTAAACACAACAAAAGACACACAAGCACAAGTATCTTAGTTGACTGCTCACAAGCTTTTAAAATCCCAGGGGCAACTCACCTCACTAGGACGCAGAACGAGCTTTATAATGCCAGTTGACTTGAGTTATCCCAAGAGAGCAAGCCCCTAAGCCTTCCAAGCTAGAAAACCTTGCTGCTGGATTTAAACCTCCAACCCAGTGGGCCGCAGTCCCGCGCACAACCACTATGCCACCAGAGCTCAGCCCCATGCCTTTAAAATCTAGATTTAAAATGTAGATTCCTGGGCTGTTTTATGACTTCCCAGATTTTGATTACTGTTTATTGCCAATTAAAAAAAAAAAAAGACATGGCTAACTAGGAAAGGAACCCAGAGTTTCTGACACAAGGAACCTGTTTATAGCATCCCAGAGATAAATGAAGAAATCCTTATTCCCAAACCATTTTCTGGTGATGAGATATGCTTTCATAATTATGCTTCTACTTGACCGTTTTCTTCCCTGGCTAATGAACAGAGAGGCATATGTGACAAATTTTCTTAACATGGAACTGTTGTATGAAGGAAGCTTTGGGAAGAACAGAAAGATATTTTCACAGGAAGAAATGCCTTCAAAATTTTCAAGCTAAAAATTTTTTTTCAACCTAACACAACAAAAATTTACTGGTCCAGTTTTTTTTTTCTTTTCAAAAATATAAATGCTGTCTTTGCATCTGGATTTGGAAGCAATTTGTATTATATTACTGATTATTGTCTCTTAGATCACCGTCACTATTGAGACTGTTACTGAAGCTGTTACCACTACCATCACCCCCATAAGCACTCTAAACCAAACCAAACTCCCTGCCCTTGAGGTAGTTCTGCCTCCTAGACGCCCCCATACGGTGGGGCACAATTGCCCCTGGGGGTTCTGAGACTGTACGTCTTTAAGGAAACAGAAAGCCTTGTCTTCTTCCTGCACGGTGCTTAGTGGTTTCCAACTTTTGAGCTTATGGCTCGCAGCCCAATGTCTACCCATTACGCCATCCTGGCTCCTGCTAGACTCGAATTCCCATGACGACAGTTGTCACTACTACTCCGTAGCAGTTCATGTTATATGTAGCAGCTCCTGTTTATGTTGGATTCTACAAACAGGGTGGTCGGGCCAGCCTCCAGGTCATGTCCTGCTATTCGTCAATGGCAGTGAAGTGGACACTGCCAGCAAGAGAAAGAGAAAGTGACAATCCTCTGCTCAGACAAGATGCAGAGTAGAGTCTTAGACCCACACTGCCTTGGGCTCCCAGAATTGGAGGCACCTGGACACTTTATCCCCATCACTTCTGGGCTTCTGACTTTTCTCCTCCCTTTCCCACCCTCTAACCAACCTCTGTCCATTAGTAAACGGAGGTCAGACTGTGAAGTCATGTTCCCCAGGTCTTATCTAGATGCACCTCGCGCTTTTGAAATGGGTTTGGGCGGCTGGTGAGCTAGATAACATGTTTCTTTCTGGGGATTCTTAGGTCTGGGGGCACTGATATATGGATTGCTCATGCTTTCAGATCTGTTCAAGTGGGGAGGGCCCCGGAATGTTGAGCAGATGCAAAAGCTGGAAATTTTAGACTAGAAGGGTAGATAGCACAGTAACATGTCATGCAAGGAGTAGTAGAGAACTGAATATTGGTCTAAAGCTTTCAATTGAAATTTAATTGTACTTAGAACTGTAGTCTAACAGCTTGATGGACAGCTTCTAAGAAGGCCCAACATGATTCCACCCCCCTGTCATTCAGACTTCCCCTTGAATGTCAGTTGCATCTAGTGCCACACTTCTCACAAGTAGACTAGGACAAGCATGAAGGGAAGTCATTTCCAAGAGGGATTAAGTTACGAAAAGTCTCTGGCTTTGCTTGGCTGACCCGCTCTTGCTCTCCTGCTCGTTGGCACTGCTGGAAGCCAGCTGACCTGTGGCCAGGCCCTGTGCCAAAGAACTGAGGCGGGCCTCCAAGCTGACGCCTTCAGGGCAACAGCCCCAAAGAACGGAGTCCTGCCAACAGGCAGAGTGTAGCTGCAGATGCTTCCCCCGTGGAGGTGACTGAGACCTTGGTGGCAGCCTTGGGAGAAGCCCTGCACCTGGGCCCTGACTACACTGGGCCTAGATCCCTAACCTGCCGAAACAGCATTGTCTGACTGAATGGCAGGTGGGGCACATGAGTTAAACAGCAACAGATAAAAACAGCATTTCCCATTAAAAAACTCCAAATAATGAAACTCCAGCCCACTGCCATTGGGTAGATTCTCTAGGGCCCCTGTGGGGTGTTTAAAGGAGTAGGCAGTCACAGCTTTCTTCCAAGGAGGGACTGGTGATTCAAACGGCTGGCCGAGTAGTTAGCAGTCCCACGTGCATCATTTACTGTGCCAGCAGGGTCGTGCTCCACATGGTAGGAACTCAACCGTCCCATTGCTTACATTGCCCTGTGCTCGTTAAACTAGTTGTTAAATTTGAATCTCTGTTTTTGCTTTGTTTTATTTTACTAGTTTAAGTAAAACGAAAGCAATGCAAAAAAGAAACACCCTTTTTAAACCTTTCATTTAAAATAGTTTCAATTGTATAAAAAATGTTATGGTAAAAAGATTTCCCTATACCCTGATTCCCCAAATGTTAACTGTTTATATACCTACAACACAATGATCAAAAACAGGTAACTACTGATGCAGTGCTGCTATTTAATTTGAATAAAAGGAGCCCTGGTAGAGCAATGCTTACCATATACATTCAAGTATTAGCCAAACCACCTAATTTTGCCACAAAAACTGCATTAAAAATGCTGAAAGGATCAGCTTATACACGGGTATATGTGGTAAGTCCTTGGCTGCTAACAGAAAAGCTGGTGGTTTGACCTTACCTAAAGACATCAGGGAACTCTGGTGGTGTGGTTACACAGTGGGCTTCTAACCATGGGGTCAATAGTTTGAAACAAGGGAGAAAGGTGAGGCTTTCTACTCCCATAAAAAGTTAGCGCCTCAGAAACTCACAGGAGCAGTTAGTTTTACCGGGTTCTGTATGGTCGCTGTGATTTCTTGATTGCTGTTTCCAAGAGCATTGATTTTGGAATCCAAGCAAAACAAACATCTTGACAACTTTAAGCTTTTCTGCATTTATCATGATATTACTTATTGGTCCTATTATGAAGATTTTTAAAATTTACATTAAGTTATAATCTGTACTGAAAGTTGTAGTCCTTGATTTTTATCAGCCAATGCTTCATGTCCCTCCGTACTATTATCAAGTAATGTCCCATCCACATATTGAAGGTTGTCATAGTTTTCTTCCACTTCTGATGCCAAGTTCTTTTTCATATAACCCAGCTTCTCCGATTATTTGCTCGGCATACAGATTGAATAAATATGTTGAGAGGATGTACTTTGCTTTATTCCCTTGTTATGTGCTCACAATTGATCCAGATTCATTGTGCATGAGCACAACAAAGCGTTCCGGAATTCCCATTCTTCTCAAGGCTATCCATAGTTTGATATGACCCACACATCAAATGCCTTTGCTGGCATCTTCTGCTTTCAGTCACGATCTATCTGGCATCACTAGTGATGTCCTTCATAACAAGTCCTCTTCCGAATCCAGCTGGAATTCCTGGCAGCTTCCTGTCGATGTACTATGGCAACCATTGTTGAACGATCTTTAGTAAAATTTTACTTGCTTGTGATATCAATGATATTGTTCTATAATTTGTACATTCTTATCTTTCTTTGGAATGGATACAAAAATGGATCTCTTACAGTCAATTTGCCAAGTAGCTGTCATCTAAATTTCTTGGCATAGATAAGTCAGTACTTTCAATGCCTCATATCAGCTTGGGAAACATTTCAATTGGTGTCCCATTAATTCTTGGAGACTTGTTTTTAACTAATGCCTTCAGTGTAACTTGGACTTCTACTTCAGTACTATTTGTTCTTGCTCATATGCTACCTCTTGAAAAGGTTGAATGTCGACTAGTTCTTTTTGGTACAGTGACTGTATATTCTTTCTATCTTATAATTTTTCAATATTGCAACTCAAGGATTGAATGTTTTTCTTGAGTTCTTTCAATTTAAGGTATGCTGAGTGTTTTTCCTTATTGATTTTATAACTCTAGGTCTTTACACTTTTTATTAGAGTACTTTGTCTTCTTGAGCTGCCCTTTAAGTTTTCTATACAGCCCTTTGAGTTCATCATTTCTTCCAATTGTCTAACCTGTGATACCCTGTGATTAATAACAAGTTTCAGTGTCCCCTGACATCCACATTCATCTTTTACTTTCTTCATGGATGATGTTCTTGATAACTTTTCACAGCTCCTCAGTTCTTATGTCATTAGAGTTCAGTATGTCAAATCTGTGCTTAAGATGGTCTCAAAATGCAGATGGGATAGAATCAAGGCCATATTTTGTCACTTGTGGTCTTGTTTTAAGTTTTCAACTTCAACTCGTGCTTACCTATGAGCAATTGACAATCGGCTCCTGGCCTCATATTAGCTGCTGATACTGAGCGTTTCCATCGTCTCCTCTCACAGATGTGGTCAGTTTGATTTCTGTGCATTCTAGCTGGAGAAGCCCACATGTATAGTTGCCTTTTGTTTTAATAAACATTTTATATAAATAAAGCCTCCAGTAGGAAATAGAGAAGTCATTGCCTTTACTTGGAAGAAGGCTGCATAGCTAGGCATGTTAACTTTGTCTATGCAGCTCGTCAACATTCCCTCATTGGAAACACTGATATTTCCACACCACAGTTCTCCAAAGGCTCCTAAGTTTCAGAATCTTGTATCTCCTTTGGTTTGCTTTTCTCTTGAGTCTACCCAATGTTTGATAATGGTTCCCTACACTTCATCATCTCCAACTTCATAAATTTTCTTTAGGATATTCATTAATACCTCACTTGGGTTTGTTTTTATGTCTTAGGAAGGCTTTTGTTCTTCCTTACATTCTTTTTCAACCTGGGTCAGATAGTCCCACTGGGTGCTTTCAGTCTTTTTTCTGCACATGATAAGGTCAGAATCCATCTTGATGTTTTTGGAACTGCCTTCCACAGAGATGGGTGGGTTTCAAGAGATTACTGGTGATCATGGAGTCCTTTTTTCCCACTTAGATCCTTTATCAGAAGACCAAATGACCTCTCTGTAAAATGCGCCCACCACACATTCTCAGCGGGGACCTGATGGACTTCAGTTAAGGGGACGTAGATTTTCACAGACTTATCCAACGGATCCCATCCGTAATTACAGAGTTTCACTGTTGTCATTGGAGTAACCCCACCATCCGCATTCCCCGTGACTTCTGCTGCATCTTGTTCTTGATTTCTGTCTCAATCTTGGGTTTTTCAGCTGTCAGGGCAGCTCGTACTCTGTTTTTCTTGTGCCTTTTCCAGCAACACCTTCTCCTCCTCCAGATCTTTCTGTGGCCCTTGCAAAATAGAAGCTGTCGCATGCGCGGGTCAGACTACGGTCAGCACAGCCATAGTCTAGGGAAGAAGCCGGAAAAGACTGCACCGAGCGCAGGCACCTCGCAGTGCCTTTTGGACCTTCGAGAGTCTGCCCCACAGTTGGCCTTTGTGTTGGTGAAAAACAGCCTTTGTGATAGGGAAGCTGCTGGTCTTGTAAAATTCTATCATGCGATCCCCCACTGTGTTTGACTCGCCAAAGCCATGTTCCCAATAACTGCTCCTTTCTCTTTGTTTCCAATCACCAATAATTCTCAATGCATCTTGATTGTGTGTATGATCAATTTCAGCCTGAAGACAGTAAAATTCTTGATTTCTACATCACCAGCTTTAGTGGCCAATGCTTAAATTTTAAGAATCTTGTCATTTTGTTGACCGGATTTCCTTGTATGCCGATAGGTAATTAACCTGGCACAGACAGCATTGTACTTCATGCTAGATCTTGAAATGTCCTTTTTGGCAATGAATGAGACACCATTCCTCTAGAATTAATCATTCTCAACATAGAAAAGCATCCAATTGCTTGATTCAGAATGGCTAGTCCCAGTCCATTTCAGCTCACAAATGCCTAGAAGGTCGATTTTTATGCGCTCTCCTTTTTGATGACTTCCAATTTTCCTAGCCAATACTTGGTACATTCCAAGTTCTAATTATTAGTAGATATTTACAGCTGTTTCCTCTCATTTTGAGGTTGTGCCCTCTTAGCAAATGAAGGTTTTATCCCTCCATCTAAGGCATTATAGTCAAGCCAACTTTGAGGAGGCATCTCTTCCTCAGACACATTTTGAGTGCCCCTGACTTGATGGGCTCATCTTCCAACAGTTCTGCTACTCATGAGTTGTTCCATATCTAACAAAATTCTGATTTTCAGTCACTAGTTTCTCAGAAGTAGACAAACTGTTGCTTCCTCATAATCTGTGCTTAGTCTGAAAGCTCTGCTGAAACCTGTTCACTTTGGGTGCTCTGCTGGTATTTGAAATACCAGTGGCATACCTTCCAATATTGCAGTATGAAAAACTAACAAATAATTGATTATTAGTATAATGTGTCTTAAGTCACTATCTTTTTGAGCTATAAAAGAGCAGATTAAAGCCAGTGGAAGGGCTGAGCCCCGGTGGCGTAGTGGTTGTGTGCGGGACTACGGCCCACTGGGACAGAGGTTCAATTCCAGCAGTGGCGCTGGGCCTCCTACTCCCACCACCGGAGAGCAGTGATGCCCAGAAAAAAAAATTAAAAAAAAATAAGCCAGTGGAAATGGAGGAAGATCAGTCTCAAGCCACATGAAAATAACTGAGGACAAATTGAAAGGAGAGGAAATCCTTCCTCCCAAGCTGACAGAGGAAGCTTTCCTAAATGTTGGTATCCCCCACCTGAGACTTCTGGTCCCTAACTGTGAAAAAATAAAATTCTTTTGGGGATAGCCACCCTCTTGTGGTATGCTGTCATGTCAGCATTGGATAGCGAAGACAGTGGAGCAACTGCTGCAATACCTTTTTTTTTAACATGAAAAGCTGAGAAAAAAATTGATGACTTGTTTTGATGACATACATAGGTAAAATGATTGGAGTACATGCCAGAAGAAAGAAAAGTTACATCCAGTTTGGTACCTTGTTCTGAAGAGCACACAGTCTTTATTTTGTTAAGATTTCAGGATGTATGATCAGGTACAAGGGCTGTGTCATTGGACACACTATGTTTGGTAGTAATGAGAGGAGTGGACCTGAGATGGCTTCTTTTGAGTGCCCCCCCCCCAAATTAAGTGATTTGAACTTTGACATCAGCTCTAATTTTGCTGATGTGTTTGATGGGTGTGTGATGGCTTTGTACAAAGCCTGTCAGTCATCTTCATATTACTTTTTCTCAAAATGTAAGGTTTAATTTCTAAGATAACTTAAGTTTGAAGTTCAATTTTTACATGGCACCTTGTATTAATAAACCTGGTCTGCTAGCTGGTTATTCCTCAAATCCTGAGTGCTTGCTGTATTATTTAAAAATAGAGTGCTTTTCAATTTTGTGAGTCCTATGTGTACCTTTGCAGCACACAGAAGGGTGAATGATTTGTCATGAGTTACTCAGGTGGATAGCAGACATGAACTTGATGCTGCAATTTCCACTCATGTGTATTCACTTAGGCAGCTAAGTCAGCAAGAAGTTCTATTGGCGCGTTGGTTTCAAACGGAGCTGTAAATGGACAGCTAAGTGGTTCTCAGGCACCACCCAGCAGTTCCAGGGGGAGAAGACCTGATGCCCTTTGTCCATCACCATCACAGCCTAGAGAACCCCATGGGACAGTTGGCTCTGTCATGAGGCTTCTAGGAGTGGAAATCAACTCATTGCCACCTGAAGCAGCATAAATCCAATGCCGCTATTTCTGCTCCACTTTCAGAGTTCAATCCACTCACCATTTCATTTCAGGAACCACTTGGGAACCTGGAAATACTCCTGTACTTTTGCCAAGTGTGCCTCTAAATTTAGTGTTCCTGGAGCATTGGACTGCTTTCAGGAGGAAAAGTTTGTTCTACTGCCACCCTCAATTTAACTAAAAGGTAGTTGTGTGTGTGTGTAAGATGTACTTTTTACTCGTCTTTCTTTCATTGGCATGTATATTTGTAACTAGAAGAATTTTGGGTATGGTAGTCATGTAGAGACCATTCTAATAGTTACTAGACTTAGTCATTTTTGATTTGGGATGTTGTTTGATGGTCTTCACTTGGGGAATGAGTCACAGGAAATTTTAAACTGGGTTATTAGATGTTCCCTAGAAGTCTCTTAAAGCCTTTCATGAGGGAAGAAAAGGAGCGTTTAGGATATAGCGTTCTGGCCCCAATAATCTACTTTGGTCATTGTGTTGCACCGGGTTGACTAGAGAAACAAATCCAGGGACACTCGTATGAGTAAGAAAGAGCTTTCTATCAAAGCGTAATTGTATCTTAAGAAAACTTTCCAGCCCAGTCTAGATCAAGTCCATAAGTCCAGGATTAGCCCATATGTCCAATACTAGTCTGTAAATTCCTCTGCAGACTCACACAGTACATGCAATGATGCAGAATGCAGGAAGATCACAGTCTGGTGGGTGGGGGGTCTTGTGGATCCACTGGCAGTGGAAGCTTCTCAGCACTGTTGTGGGTCTCCATGTGGCTCTTCTAGTTTTTTTGAGTGTGGGTCCTCAACATGGCTCCATATGGCTTGCCCACAAGAGAGTGAAATCAGAGAGAGAGAGAGAGAGAGACCCACCTCTTCTGATGGCAGAATTAAGAGAGGAAGTTCCCAGAATCCTCATGAAAAAGGCCAGGCCCACAAGGAGGCATCTTCAGGCTGTAGTCTGATTGACAGGCTAGACTCCAACCCTAGACTTATGTGTCAAGTTGACATGAAATTGTGTAACTACCACAGTCATAGCAGCTCCCAATTTTATTTGATGAATTATTGGGGTCACACAAAATATTTTAGTTTTAAAAGGGTCTTGTAAACAGCTAAAATAAGATCTCACACAGCTTGTGAAACCACAGGAACAGATAAAAAGAAACTTTATACCACATGTTTAGGAGTTAGAAAACCTTCTGGTTAATCCATAACTAGTTTTGAAGCCGTAGGTTGCTTAACATATCTATCTGCTTTGGTTTTGTTTCTATCTAAAAGAGAATCAATTCTGTCTGCCTTATAAAGTTGTATTGAGATGGTGGTTTTTAAAACTTTATGAGAAATTAAAAAATGATAAAGTAGCCATGAAAATATTACAAACCTCAATAACCAAATAATTCAAAATGGTAGTGATTTTTCCTGCAGAATGTGTCACACTAACTAAAGTTTTCTTTTACTAATTCTTTTTTGTCATCTATGGGTAGTATTTTCTTATTTTTTAAAAAATTAAAATTGTCAGTCTTCCTTAAAATTTTATTTCTGATACAGGATATGATTGCATGCATATATACAAATGTATAGCACATGTGTGCATGTATATATATATATATACATATACATACATTTTTTAAAATTTATACTGATTTTCATTCAGTTTCTCTCTAAAACCTAAATAGATAAATGAAATTTGGTTTGGGGAAAATTTAATTACATTCCCAAGAGTAATCAAATCAAAGATACTTATGTTCATTTCCAGTCTTTCAAAGGCCCAAAATTGTGCCTGCAAATTAGGTTAGCACATTTCTGAATCTGACTGACGATCAAGCTGCCCTGCTTCTTTGCAGGGGAGGCTGTCTCCTCTCTGCTCTTCTGCAAGCAGAGACTCTGCGCTGCATGCTTTCTGGAGGATCTCCCCCTGGTCTGCAGACCCCTGTGACCTCGCACAGCTGGTGAAATGACAGGGACAGATAAAAAGAAGAGTTTTATTTTGTCTCTTCAGAAAAAGTCTCAGTTTCTCAGTCTTACAGAGAAGAGACGTGCTCTTTTCTTTTGCCTGGTGGATATTCAGAATGGCCTCTCTGTTTGCAGCTGATGAAGTAGCTTGTCTCAAAGAAGAGAAGTCGGAACAGCCTTGTAGGAGCGGGTGGTGCTGGCGGAGTCTCTCTAGAACAGCGAGTGCCCTGTAAGTGTCAGGGGAAGTGGCAGCTGCTTGCACACCTCCAGGGTTGGACAGCCTCAGTTACAATTTCGAGCATAGCTGGCTAGTGTAGCAAAATATTCAGGGACAATGTTGTCTCATTTGACACCCAGAGCAGCCTGAAACTGAATATCTGCCTGTGGAATATTAAATGTGACTAGACCATATGGTAATATCTCCTATCTTATGAAAATTTAAAAAGTGAAGCATTTAAGAAATGTCCTTTTTCTTTATCTAAATCACTTTCTATTATGTGAAAAAATTTCCATAGGATCAGGGATTTCTGTAGGAGTTACGAAACTGGTCAGGTATTTCTTGGTCAGTTACTTGTCAGGTACTACAGTAACGTGGAATTTTCTTGTCCAGAAATCCTTCTTAGAAAAATTTATCTGACTAGTAATCTTATAATAATTACATAATAGCCATTTGTTGAGTACCTCCTGTGTATCTGTTCTTAAAATTGTGTGTTAAGGTAGAAACAAACCCTTGTTTCATAAATTACAGTGCACACAAGGTCATACAACTAAGCAGGACTACGAGGTTTGACTCAACTCTCCTTTGCTATAAATTTCTCTTTTTTTCCAAACCAGCTCCCTGTCAGTGAAGAGTCATTTATGAATTATGAGTGTCCTATCCTACTTGATCATATATGCATTGATAAAATATACAGTAAAGTGCATTGATAATTACTGGTGATTGGAATGTGAAACTTGGAAAATATAACCTTGGTAATAAGAATAATGTCAGAGATCAGAGGCCAATGATTTTTTTAAATCATTTTATTGGGGGCTCATACAACTCTTCTCATAATCCATACATCCATCCATTCTACATCCAACACATTTTTACTTTTGTTGCCCTCATAATTCTCAAAGCATTTGCTTTCTGCTTAAGCCCTTGGTATCAGTTTCTCATTTTTCCCCTCCCTCTCTGCAACCTCCTCTCTCATGAACCCTTGATAATTTATAAATTATTTTGTAATATCTTGCACTGCCTAATGTCTCCTCTCACCCACTTTCCTGTTGTCTGTACCCCAGGGAAGAGGTTATATGTAGGTCTTTATCATTGGTTCCCCCTTTGTACCCCACCTTCCCTCCACCTTCCGGTATCACCACTTTACACTGGTCCTGACGGGATCATCTCTTTTAGATTCCCCATGTTTTCAGTTACTATCTGTACCCATGCACATCCTCTGGTCAAGCCGGATTTGTAAGGTAGAATTGGGTTCATGTTAGGGGGTGGTGGTGGTGGGGGAAGCATGTAAGAACTAGAGAAAAGTTGCATGTTTCATCATTGCTACACTGCACCCTGACTGGCTTGTCTCCTCCGTGCAACCCTTCTGTTTTGGGATGTCCAGTTGAAGGGTCAATGATTTACTTACTGCAAATACTTTTCTTTTTTTTTGGGGGGGGGGGTGCATCACTGCTCTCCGGTGGTGGGAGGAGGAGGCCCAGCCCCACTGCTGGAATTGAACCTCCGTCCCAGTGGGCCGCAGTCCCGCGCACAACCACTACGCCACCGGGGCTCAGCCCTGAAATACTTCTTTTCAATAACATATTTGACAACTCTGACTGTGGTACTCACCAGATGGGTTGCGCAAGAGTCAAGTTTACATCTGTGGAAAGAGAGGATGGAGAAACTCAATATTATTAGTCAAGTCAGTCAGGGACCAGCTGTGGAACAAATCATGAACTGCTTATTTTCAACGTTAGGTCGAAGCTGAAGAAAATCAAATAAGTCTATGCAAGCCAGAGTATGATCTTGACAACATCTTTCCTGAATTTAGATACCTTCTCAAGATTTGATGCAATGAATATTCATGACTAAAGACTGAGGATTTATGCATGAAGATTTACACAATAAAGAAAGACAGGAAATAAAAGATCAAAATGAATGTCAAAAGAGATTGAAAACTGTTCTTCAGTGCAGAATTGCCAAAGTGAACAAAAGAAATGATCATGTAAAAGAGTGTGTGGAAGATTTCTAAGAGTGACTTCAGAAGACAGCATGAAAGATTACAGTGAGGGCTGAGCCCTGGTAATGTAAGTGGTTGAGTGCGGGACTGCAGCCCATGGGCTTGGCGGTTCAAATCCAGCGGTGGCTCTCAGGAGCAGCACTGGGTAGCGCCCACGACCACCAGAGGCAGTGATGCCCCCCCCCCCC
>PVJH01006709.1:0-90435 GCA_004026705.1 Nesogale talazaci
CAGGTCAATGAAGGGGTCATTGATGGCAACGATCTCCACTTTGCTAGACTCGAAAGAAGCCCTGCAGACCAGGCGTCCAATACGGCCGAATCCGTTCACGCCGACCTTCACCATGGTGTCTCCGGGCTGCGGCTGGGACTGACTGCGCGAGGACGGGAAGAGGCGGCTGCCTGTCGCACGAGAAGGAGCAGAGAGCCGATTTGAGTTTTTTTAAAAAAACATCTTTTCATTAAAAATAATTTTCACTTTACAGAAGAGTTGCCCAGATAATGCAGAAAGGTTACACATACCCTTTACCAGGTCACAGGAAAGATTGAAACCTGGAAACCATGAAAAAAAAAAAGTTCCAATCAAACCTGTAGCCATGAGAACTATAATGTCTGATTGTGTTCGACAGGGTTTCTAGAGAAACAAAACCAGCACACTAGTGATTCTCTTTATATATTTCTATAGATAGAAGAATATATAAGATAAATAAACAGTGAACTAATCTGTAAAGCAGTATAAATGGTTTGCGTGAGACAGCTGGTAGACTGACAGTCCTTGGAGTCTTGAGGGCTGCTGAGTAGTTCTCTGTAGAGCAATTGAGGCTATCGGGCCACAAGCAGCAAACAGTAAAGCAGGTCACCAACAGTCAGCCAGATGACAGAGTCCGACAGTCCCCAGCTCAAGAGATGTATATTCTAGGAGCGTGGCGAAACAAGGCTTGAAGGAACCTGAACTCAAAGCAACACTGTCCACCAATTAGGTGTCCCACAGGTCATGTCACTTGGAGATCGAGGGATAGGGCAAAGAAGGCAGCCGCCTGGTCCGAAGATCCAAGAGCAAGAGAGAGAGGGTGGGAATCGCCGAACCATTCATATCTCCGCCGTTCAATTGATCTTACATGTGTTCATTGGTCATGTTGTCACAACAAACCTATCTTCTTTGGCCATGTTGGCACAAGCCTACCTATCACACTGATACTAAAAAGAAAGACAAGATGAAATAACCTAAGTATTGGGATTAATCGAGTGGCTGAGGGCAGACAGTGTGGAAGAAAAGATTAGTACACTTGAGCACAAGCAAGAGAAACTGTTTACAGTGAAACACAGAAAAGGCTAGTCCAGTAGACATCAGAGAGCTCTGGGACAACTTCAGAGGGCAAAATGTGTAATTGGAACCCCATTGGACAGAGGAAAGAGGGAGCATACATGTATGTTTCCTGGAACTGACCTAAGAAAATATTACAAACAATCATTTCTGAGGCCAAATATTTATTGATATTTCAAGCCCAAGAACATGTGCTTCCTCCCAAGTCTCTCAGGGGAAGGTTCTTTCTTGTCCCTCCTACTGTCGTAGCCCCAGACATCCATGGGCTTATAGATGCACTTTAATAGGACCATTTTGTCTTTGTCACAGACTCTTTGTCTCTTCTCTTTGATAAGGTCCCCATTTGAATTGGATTAGGACCCACAAACTGCAATATTCCCACATATATGTAACTGATAATATCTAATTCCAAACTAAGCCCTATTAAAAGTACCAGGGGTTAAGACTTTTTTGTTTGTTCATTTTTTGCATCACTGCCTTGGTGGGAGTAGGAAGCCCAGCCCTGCTGCTGGATTTGAACCGCCAACCCTGTGGGTTGAACTGCCAATATATATATATATATATATATATATATATATATATATACACACACACACACACACACACACACACACACACTTGACCGACCACCACAATTCAGTCAATAACAGAAGGGCAGAAAAAAATTGAAATGCGAACAAACATGGAAATAAACCTTCAGGTTCTTGAAGCACTACAGAATCTAATGACATGAAAGTTGAGCTACATAAATGCAAGCCTTTATGAAATCGCTTAGAAAACCAGTAAGGGAAAAAAAACCCAACAACTTACAATTGTCTAGAAAAAAAGACAATCCAGAAGAAACAAACATGAAGATGTCAGCACACTTCTTGTGGAGAACAGTACAAGATTAAAGAAAAAAAAAACAGGAAGAAAAAATGGTCATCCTAGAATTCTCTGTGATGCAAAAACATCATTGAGAGACAGAGGGAAAATTCCTCAAAAACAAGAAGCCAGGCCACATGGACAGGCTGAGCCAGGATTGAGGCGATTGCCCAGAGATACTCTTCAGACACGCAGTGGAACCTCACTCCAGAGGACACCTGAGCTATCTAACAAATTGACCCCAAAGGAAATGAGTATCACCCCTAAGTACTGTGATCCTTTGAAAAATCGCCTTCATGAGACCCACCCGTCAGCAATTGCGTCAAAGATGAGAGTTTAAGGGGTTGCGGATGGTGTATCAGTGAGGACAGAGCAGCCGGGATGGGAATAACGAGAAGGTCCACTCGTGAAGAAGGAAGCAAGCATCGCTGAACAACTTGTGCAGGAATTGTTGAATAGGAGGCTAAACTGCTGGGTAGACCACTAAAAAAAAACCGACATAGTGACTGACAAAACAATTTGTAAATTATCAAGGATTCATGGGTGGGGAGGGGAAAGAGGAGCTGATACCAAGGGCTCAAGTAGAAAATGCTTTGAAAACGATGATGGCAGCAGTGTACAAATGTGCTTGGCACAATGGATGGATGTATGGATTGTGATAAGAGTTGTATGAGCCCCAATAAAGTTATTTAAAAAAAAAACCCAAAGTTACATTTTCTCTCTCTTTTTTTTTTAAGTTATTGGGGCCTCATGAAGCTCTTATCACCATCCATCCATCCATCCATCCATCGTGTCAGCACATTTGTACATCTGTTGCCATCATTTTCAAAAATTTTTCTACCTGAGCCCTTGATGTCAGCTCCTCATCTCCCCCACTCCCTCCTTCATGAATACTTGGATAACTTATTTTTAAAATTTTCCCTGTGTCTTACACTGACCACTGTCTCCCATCACTCACTTTTCTGTTTGTCCATCCCCCTAGGAAGGAGTTACATGTAGATCATTGTGATCGGTTTCCTCCTCCCCTCCCCCCATCACCATCCCCTTCCCCTCCTGGTATCTGTATTCTCATTATTGGTCCTCAAGGGACATTATTTTCTTTTAAAGAAAGATTTTTATATATATATTGATATAGGTTGAAGGAATTAATAACAAGCTGATTGACCCTAGGAGAGGAATTAAAGGAAGCCATTTAGGCAAAAATAAATTAATAAAAGAGACCCGATGTGACTCTTCATCTACAGAAAGGAAGGAAGAACAGAAATGTGAAGTATGTGGGTAAATGTTGAATATCTATTAACATTACTTAAATCTTTTAAAAGTATGATTGACTAAAGCAAAAATGACCACAGTGAATTGGTGGGGGGGGGGGAAGGATATTCACTCATACATTTATTAAATGACCCAGTTAGATGATGCTAAGTAAATTTCCTTACAGAGGAACCAATAGCAGCATCATAGTAAATGAGAAAAGATTGAAGTTGTCAAGGGTTTTATTTGACTTCGCTCTACAATTAATGTGCATAAAAGCAGCAGTTGGAAAGTCAAACAGTGATGTATTGCATTGGGCAAATCTGCTGAAAAGACACCTTTAAAGTACTAATGAGCCAAGATGTCACTTTGAGGACTTGGGTGGGCCTGACCCAAGTCATGGTCCTTTCAGTTGCTCCCCAGGCACGTGGAAGCTGACTAATGAGTGAGTGAGGAAGACTGAAGAAGAATGGATGCATTTCAATTATGATCTGATCCAAGCCTGTTGAAGAGAACATGGCTTTCCAGAAGAATGAACAAACCTGCCTTGGAAGAAACCCAGTCAGAAAGATGCTTAGAAGTCAGCATGGCTTTGCCTCCCATCTTTTGGACATGTTATTAGGAGGGACTGATCCCTAAAAATCCTGCTCAGAGAAGCAGAGAAGAACAAACAGATCAGGAAAAAGAGGACCTGGAGGGACATGGATTGCTGGGGCAGTTGCAGAAGTGTATTCAGACATCCAGTGATGGGGAGGAAGTTCTGGTCTGCGACACAGTAGTTGGGACTCAGTTCTCTGAAGGGCATCTCATAACAACAAAGTAAACTTCCTTTCAGAGAATAAAAAGGAATTAGGAGAGACAGTAACTTGAAGAGGCAATTGGCATTCCATGATGCTCACCTTCCCAACACAATCACTGAGGACAAATGTGTGCATAAGCAAGGGTGGTGAAGAAAGCTGATGGTGCCTGGCTATCAAGATATAGCATCTGGGGTCTTAAAGCCTTGAGTAAACAAGCAGCCATCCAGCTCAGAAGCAACAAAGCCCATGTGGAAGAAGCACACCAGCTTGTATGACCACAAGAAGCCCAAGGTATCCGTTATCAGGCATCAAAGAACTAGAAAGTATATCCTTATAAATGAGGGGGAGTACAGATTGGGAACCCAAAACCCTTCAATGTGGCAGAGATAAGCCAGTCAAGGTACAGTGTAGTAGCAATGAAATATGCAGCTTTCCTCTAGTTTTCAAATGCTTCCTCCCACCCACTCTCATGATCCCAATTCTACCAGACAAATCCAGCTAGACCAGGGGATATACACTGGAGCTGGAAACATGGGGAATTTAGGATAGATGATCCCTCAGGACTGGTGGTGGGAGTAGTGATACTGGGAGGGTGGAGGGATGGTGGAATAGAAAGGGGGAACCAATTTCAAGGATCTACATATAACCTTTCTGGGGTATGGACAAGAGGGAAGTGAGTGAAGGGACACATTGGACAGTGCACAATTTGAGTACCAAGAGTAACAATTTATAAATTATTAAGGGGGAGAGGGCAGGAAAGGGAAATATGGGAGCTGGTACTGGGGGCCTAAGTGGAGGGAGGATGTCTTGAGAGTGATGATGGTAACAAATGTGCAAATGTGGCCTGCATACAATTGATGTATGTATGGATTGTGATGGGAGTGTATGAGCCCCTAATAAAATGATTTATAAGATTTTTAAAAGAGTGGGAAAGAGGAACTTATAGCAAGGGCTCAAGTACAAAATACTTGGAAATGGATATGGCAACATGTGTATAAATATGCTTGATACAAATGATGTATTGAATTATAAGAGCTGTAAGAGTCGCCAATTTAAAAAAAAGGGGGAAAAAAAAAAAGAACCCTAAACACAGACACCAAAGGGCACGTGACAGGGAAGAAGAAAGTTGAGGACATACTGCATGCTTATGCCAGATTCTACATGGTCACCTCCAGCGAGTAAACCTCTTAAGTTCAGAGGAGGTGTCACCCCCAGTTCTGGATGAGTTGTGGAGCTAGACTGATGGCAGGGTTTGAAGAGATGGATGAGCCAGCTGGGTAAGTAGAACTCAGGCAGTAGCCATATCTTTTCCTGACCCCCAGCCCCTGCCAGGCTCTGTGCCCCATCTCCCTGTCCTCTGCCAAGAGAATCTCAGTCATTTTAGACTTCCACTACCTACTCCACAACCAGATAACCTTTGGATGTCCTGTGAATGGAGGCATTTGTAGCAAGACAGAGGAGAGACTGTATCATTCACATGTGCCAGCCACCAACAGAGAGGCCTGTCAGGGGGCTGCTTTTGATGGCCGGTACTTTTTTTTTCTCAGGTCCCCCCTCCCCCCCTTGCCCAGATGCGCACACCCACAACGATCAACTCTCGATCTGTTAACAACTATCTTTATCAAACAGAATCCCACCCCAACCTTGGAATAAGTGTTCCTCCTGCACCACCAAGAAAAGAACCCTGGGAAGGGTGACGCCTTGATCTAGGCATTGGGCTGTTAACCAGAAGATCAGTGGTTCAAACCCACCAGTTGCTCCTCACGAGCAAGATGAGGCTGTCTGCCTTCTTAAAGATACACAGTCTTGGGAGCCCTGAGTGGGGTCTCTGTGAGTTGGAATAGACACGGTGGAAGTGGATTCTGTGCCAGCAAGGTGGTTGTTAGGGTCCATCGAGTCAGTTCTGACATCCAGCGACCCTGTGCACAGCATAATGAAACACTGCCCAGCCCTATGCCATCCCAATTGTTCCTATGCCGAGCACGTTGTAGCAGGCACCTTGTCAACCCATCACACAGAGGACCTTCCTGTTTTCCGCTGCCTCTCTACTGGGACCAGTAAGAAGTACACTACCGGCTGAGCCCCGGTGGCGTAGTGGTTGAGTGCGGGACTGCGGCCCACAGGCTTGGCGGTTCAAATCCAGCAGCGGCTCTCCAGGAGCTAGGCTGGGTAGCTCCCACGACCACCAGAAGGCAGTGATGCTCCCCCCCCAAAAGAAGTACACTGCACACTCCAAGAGCTCTGTGCCACAGGAGAGGTTGACCTGATGGGAGATGGGAGTCGGGAAGGTCCCTGAAGGACCAGTGGTGTCCATTCCAGACTAAGGGACGGGACCTTGGTTTCATTATCACTGAGAGCCTCGTGAAGGTTTGTGAAGAGAGGTACACAATACACAATTCAATAACAACAAGATAGGAAGTCCTGCTGGGTAGAATAAGGTTCTGTTGGCTGAGATTCCTGGATTCTGTTGTAACCTGCTTTTACCCTTTCCATTTTCCTCCCAGGAAGCTAGTAAGAATTGATATCTTCTGTGAGAGTTCATTCTCTCCTCTTTCCTCCTCTGCTGTTCTGGAAGAAGCGGGAGGACAATATTTCACCTCAGGGCTTACTTAGCGTCTGACTTTAACAGCTCACCACTGCCGGTGCCACTTTCACCTTCCCTCCTCCCAGTCTTTTCAGGCAAACACATTGTATCCCTTTTTTTTTATATTTGAAGCGACAGAAGGCTTGCAGTATACCTCGTTCTTTTAGGCTTTTTTTTTTTTCAATCCTGGGAGAAAAGTATAAAATATGGTGCAATGAGCATGAACCTTCTCTTCTTTACTAAATGGAGGGCCAGACCTACAAATGCATGGATGTTTTTAATCGTTTTCTCCTTCACTCTCCCCCATTTATTGCATTTTCTAATTGGAGGCTATGGTGATAACCAGCTACTCAGTGACTTCATTTTCAAGAGGATTTCTCTGTGTGCACTGACCCTGAACCTTAGACTGTGACCCTCTGAATAATATGCATAATAAGCCTTTCATAGAAAAAATTCATATGGTCTCATGAGATTCTTTGACTATTTCCACCTCTGTGGTGAAAAATTATTATTCTCCTCTAAGGAGCACTGTGTAAAAGTATAGAAGCGAAGGAGTCGCCATGACTAGCCCATCCAAATGACATGTCTCTATTACATGTATTAAGTGTGTTCATATATATATACTGGACTATACGAGAACGAGCCTGGCAGCAAGATTAGAGGAAGACTTTCTGACGACCTTGGATGTGCAGTTGACAAGGATTTTGTCTTTCTCGGATCCACAATCAGTGCTCAAGGAAGCAGCAGTTGAGAGAAAGTGACGCACTGTACTGGGTAAATCTGTACAAGGTCTCCCTCAGGTGTTTCAAAGAAAGGCAGTTACCTGTGCCATGGGTCTGAATCGACACATTTGAATTGTGGTTCTGGCGAAGACGAACAAACAGAACATGGACTGTGCGTTAGACAGAGTTCTCTAGAGAAACAAAACCAGGACACTAATAATTCTTTTTATATATTTTTATAGATAGAAGGATATATAAGATAGGAAATAAACAGTTAATTATCTATAAAGCAGGGCAGATTGCTCAGTGCAACTCACTTGCGTGAGACAGCTGGAAGACTGGCAGTCCTTGGAGTCTTGAGGGCCTCTGGGTAGTCCTCTGTAGAGCAATTCAGGCTATCTGGTCACAGGCAGCAAACAGCAAAGCAGGTCACCAACAGTCAGCCAGATGGCAGAGTCGGACAGTCGCCAGCTTAAGGGATTTATATCCCAGGAGCGTGGCGAAGTAGGGCTTGAAGGAACCTGAACTCACAGCTACACAGTCCATGGATTAGGTGTCCTATGGGCGGGTAGTGTCGCTTGGAGGTCAAAGCTCAGGATGGACAAGGCTGTGGGCTGGTAATCCAAGAGCAAGAGAGTTAGGGCGGAGCTTGCCGAGCCATTTCTGTCTCTGACTGCTAAAAGGGCAAACCCATGTCTTGGAAGGAGTGTGACAGGAGTACTGCTTGGAGGCCAGGATGGCAAGACTTCATCTGTGTTTGGAAAAGGACATCGAAAGTAGAGGATAGCACAAGAGAGGAAGGCCCTCAGCAAGATGGGTTGACTGCAGTGGCTGCAACCATGGGCTCTGAGATAGCAACACTTGTGGGGATGGTGCAGGAAGGGCCTGCGTGGTGCTTTGTGTGGGTGGAGTACACTGAGTCAGCACGGACACAGCAGCACCTAACAAGGACAGCGACTTTACTAAGTCTGATGGCCTTCTCCGGGAGAGGTCTCTCCTGGCACTGTGTTCAAAGTACAGGGGATAAAATTTTGCGACATCCTTCTCTCTCAGGAGCATTTTCCCTGTACTTCTTCCGATGCCGATTTGCTTGTTCTGTTGGCAGTCCACGTTGACTTGTCGTCGACTTTCACATGCATATGAGGCCAGTGGAATTAGCTTGGTTCAGCAGATCAGGCACATCTGAGTCCTCAGTTACATCCTTGCTTTGCAATACTGAAAAGAGGTCTTATGCAGCAGACTTGCCCAATACAGTGCATCATTTGATCTCTTGGTTGCTGCTTTCCAGAGCATTGCTTATGGATCCAAGCAAGACAAAATCCTGAATGTCACAGTCATCATGACTGTTACCTGTTGGTCCAGTTGTGAGGATTTTGGTCTTCCATGCATTTAGTCACAGTTCATACTAAAGACAGTAATTCCTGATCTTTATTAGCTAGTGCTTCAAGCCTTCGTTTCCAGCAAGCAAAGCTGTGTTGTCTTCATACTGCAGGTTGTTGAAAAGCTTGGGAAGGCTTAGTGGAGGACCCATCCTGACACTGAGCTCTACTTCATACCAGTCAGCTTCCCTGGTCATTTGTTCAGCATACAGATTGAACGAGTATGGTGGGGGGAGGATACAGCCCGGCACACACCTCTCCTGATTTGAAACCATGCAGCAGTCCCTTGTTCTATTCGAACGTTTACCTTTTGATCCACGTATAAGTTCTGCATGAGCACAACGAAGCATTCTGAAATTCCCATTCTTAAAGCCGTCCACAGTGGATTATGAGCACCTTCTGTGGACAAAGGAATAAGCATAGGTAAGCACACCGGTCTCTGTGGCTTCTGATGTAGTGCCGATCCTCCGTGATAACTTCAGTCACATGCGCTAGGTAACTGCCAGTGGCAGAACGGCGTGCCTAGAAAGCTCAGCGCTGTAGGTTAGGTTTCATTCACGCCGGGCGTGGACACAGGTGATACATTTCTCAGTGGGTATGAAGGCTGATGCCATTGCCTTGTGGGAAGTCTCTGTGAGGTGGTGATTGGGGGTTTGACAACTGCGACAGCGTGCGACTCCATGGCTAAGTCCTCGCCAGAGCAGCAAGTTGGGGAATACGCACACTACAGCGTACCCGACAAAGTGTTCAGGATGGCAAACACAGAGCATCGATTTGGGGGATGTAGTTACATCGAGACAACAGGAGAGTCCAGCTGAATGAAGACTTCTCTGTCCTTTTTAGGGAATAGATATATGCGTATATGTATGTGTGTATATATATACATATATATGTGAATATAAATGTGTGTATATCTCCAGAAAAGACTTACAAGTTCAGGCAGTGTCGTAGGGAGGGGTTGGGGGGGATGTGTTGGCGCAGTTTGATGAGTTTGACACCTGGAGTATTGAACAAACGAGCAGGTGTGATTATGTGGAACACCCCCTGAATGAACTTGATGGTGTGCGTGGATTTCTTTCTGTTATTAGGTTAGTGGTGTGGTTGTTTTTTAAACCACTGTGACTTGTGGTGATTCTCATGTGTGGAACCTAGCTGGGCTCCAGAGTTCTTAGGATGTAGCCTTCCAGGTCTTTCTTCTGAGCAGCCCTGAGTGGACACAAACCTCCAAACTTGGCCGCAAGCAGCCCAGCATGCTAACACTTAGGCCACCCAGGGCCTCGTCTCTTTCTTTTTAGGGGGTTAAGAAACACTGTATAAATTGCGTCTTACACACACACACACACACACGCCCCACCCAGTAGCAAAAACAAAAAGAATGTTTGCTTTTGATTCTGCAAGAATGTGACCTCAAGACTGGAGCATAGCTCAAATACTGATGGGTTATCTGACTGTGATTTGAAACAGGTCGCTACTCATGTACTGATTTCATCAAACCACAGACTTGTGCCCTCCGCCCCAGTACCTTTTCCTGAACCAGAGAGCTCTTGTGCACACATGAACTGTGTTTTTTTTAAAAAGGTATCATCTGTGTTAAGGGGTGAGGGGGTATTTTGCTGGCTATGGGAATTCAAAGGGGCATTAGGGTAGAGTTGTAAGATCATCTAAAACATGTGCTAAGGCTTTTTGCTTAAAGTGAAAGATAGCATCTTCCTCCTCCTTATTTTCTTTATCCAGCAGACATGCAACATTGCTAGGTGCTGTTCTGAAAACTGGGGTGTGGTTGTGAGTTAAAGGCCACCCTCTACCTCCCTGTGCCCTTCTCCATCAGTGACTGTGTTGTGGATAGAGTGCCAGGGGAAATCAGGGAAGCCTTCGAAGAGGAGCTACTTCGGGAAGAAGACGCTGGCATGCTGCCATGGACAGAGGTGTGCAGGAGGGAAGAGCCTGTTGTCCTGGTTGCTGTTGTGGTGGTCTGGGAGGAAATGTTTGGCGATGAGATTAGAAGAGAGGTTGGGATAAGATTCTGTGGTCCACAGTTGAATGATTTGAGAATTTCAGCTAACCCGAATGTCGTTGAAATGAGAAACTTGGTGCTCCCGACAACTGGATCTCACTGGACAGACACGTGGCATGACCTTGATGTCGGTTGGAGCCTCAGCTAGTAAACCAAATCAAGCACTTCAGCCTGTTGCCATGGAGTCTGTTCTGAGGGGTGGTGCCCCTACCCCACCCCCAGGGTGTCAGAGTAGAACTGCTCTCTGAGAGTCTTCATTGGCTGTGATCTTTTGGAAGCTGATCACCAGGCCTTTCTGCTATAATCTCCTACTTAACTGTCTACACCACCAAGGATTCCACCCTCAGGAAGCAGCTTGACATCTGTTTTCTAATCACCGGGCTGATTAGATGAGAATGGAGCTGCATCAGAACATATCCTTAAGTGCTGCTGGGAAAAAACACAAAACGATATTAATTCCATGTAACGCAGATCAGTTGAGTACCTGCTATGTGCCAGGCACTCAGCCAGGTACTAGAGAAGACACTCTGTTGCTTAAAGTTTCCAACTTCTTTGACTTTGCTCTGACTGTCTGAGGCTTTAGTCTAAATTGTAACTCTTCATCTCCCTGCCTTCCCTAAGCCTGCTCTTTCTCTGCTCCTCCTGTCTCAAAGTGACTCCTCAGGCCTCCTGGGAGTTATTGTCCACACACCCTTCTTTCTCACCCAGCACATCTGACCTCACCTTGTTTCCGGGCTAACAAGAGAAAGAAACCAAGTCCCTGCTCATTCTCACTCACGCCCACCCTAGAAGCCCAGGTGGAGGTGCCCTGTAAATTTCTGAGACGGTGACTCTTCACAAGAGGAGAGCGCCTCTCTTTCCCTCGAGGATTTTGTACGGCTGACCTGGTAACCGGTGAGCAGTCCACAGCACATATACCACGAGGTCCATCTGACTCCAAACTGTACCTGGAAACCAGCCGGGACTCTCCATCCTCCCAGTAACACCCTCGCCTTGTCTGCTCTGCTGGGAGGCTTCCGACTAGTGCCCCCTTTTAGATTTTTGCCCACTACTCAATTCTTTTTTGAGATCAAAAGCAGAAAGCCCTCAGTACATCTAATCAGGTCACATCACTTCTTGATGCAATGCATTTATTGACTCTTTTTAAAAAATATTGGGAGCGCATACAACTCTTATCATAATCCATCTGCCTACCCATGGTGTCAAGCACATTTGTACATTTGCTGCCATCACTCTTTCAAGACATTTTCTTTCTATTTGACCCCTTGGTATCAGCTCCTCATTTCCCTCTCCCCTCCCTCCCTCTAGAACCCTTGATAATTTACGAATTATTCTTTTGTCATGTCTTACACTGCACGATGTCTCCCTTCACCTACTTTTCTGTTGTCTGTCCCCCAGGGAGAGGGCTATATGTAGATCATTGTGATCTGCTCCCCCTTTCTCCCCCCACCTTTCCCTTCTCCTCGTGTCACTACTGTCATTATTGGTCCTGAGGGTCCTGGGATTTTTAATAACTGATTTTTCAGAGAAGATTGCTAGGCTTTTTGTTCCCAAAGCACCTCACCTAGGGTGGGGAGATCAATTTTGCTTTGCTTTGCAATATTTCATGGGATGGTTCCAGAAACCACAGTAACTATGCCCACTGGCCGGCCACTTTGTTCCCATGGTATAATCCTCCACTGCTCACTCCAGAGGACCGGGGGTCATAGGCCAAAGACCCGGGGCTGGCAGAAGGCCACTGTACAATAGAAATCATGTTGGCATCTATTGACCTGCCTTCACATCTTCTAACTTGGTAACCTTGGTCACGGCCCTCTGCTTCTTTGAATTTCAGGAGTTGTTTTTGGTTCTGTTTATAAAGGAGAGCAAAGAATATCTATTTCAGAGGCTTATTTGGAAGATCCCATGATAATAGGCCTATGGAGAAACTAGTATGTAGGACAGGAGATGTTCCCATCTTCCCCCACCCCCCTCAGCTCACCATCATCCCTTCATCTGGGGACCCAAGCCAGGATGATAGGGAAGAGGCAGAGGGGACACAGGGTAGAGGGAATCTGACCAAGATGGGAGGGCTCAAGGGGAAGACATGCAATTCCAATCCCTTAGTGGTTTTCTCTCCTCTAACTGTGAGAAGATTTCAGGTGCAAAATTACAGACCAGCTTTGCCTGTACCTGGGAACAAGCATGGTGGGGCGTAAGACTGCAGGTGAGAGAGGTAAGGAGACCATGAGGAGAGAGGTCCAAGGTTTGGAGAGAACTTGGGTGAGCAACTGGTCCCAGAATGGGGGCCTTGGGGCAATGGTGACAGTTGGTTTGTAGCTTTGTTAGCTTTGAATCTTCTAGCTGCCTCAGATCAGGGAGGACTCTGAACTCATCCCTGGCTGCCCCACGCGTTTCTTTCTTAGTTGTTCAAGTTCATCTGTAAAATGGGCTGTGGAGACCCAATTCCTGAGAGCTTGAGTGCTCTGAGCATGGCTGGAACGAGGCGACCTGCTTGATGAGCGCTGTCATGCAGGGTTGGAAGGGGAGCACACATTGCGTGCCCATGGGCAGCTATCTTGGGCAGTCCTGGGACAGAGTGGTATGGTGGTTATTAAGGGGAGAATAAGCAGTCGGCGCAGAGATCAAGGGGAGCCAGCAAGCAGGCCCAGGCCAAGCTTTCGCCTGCCTCTCAAGGGAGCTCAGAAGGTTGGACAGCCTTCAGGGTCATCCCAGTGAAAGCAACAGAGGCCAGGTCTTGGTAGGCCCAGGGTGGAGGGTGTGGTCTGCCTGGCCGGGCAGCTCACTGCAGCTGGCCTCTCAGCCAGCATCACTCCCAGGAATCTTTCCCAAAGGCGATTCTGAAGCCTGTTCCCCCTGCCTCTCTGGAACAAAATTTACCCCTTCTTTGTTCTCTAGGCTGGGCTGGAACCAGCGCTTAAAGGCACCCAGGGACTTAGAGCCATGAAGGCCTTGACTGAAGAGGCCAGGGTATGGTGTCCTCCCGGAAGCCCCTGGATCTCAAGGGAGGGTGTGGAAACCATCCTCTCAGCCGCCCTTGGTGGTCCACATGGAGAGAGAGCCGGAGGGAGCTGGTGGGAACTGGACTTCTTACTATTGTCATTAAGTCAACCACAACCATGGCAGCCATGCGTGCTATCCCAAAGAAACTGAGCTTTATAGGCCTTTCGGCGTTGTGACCTTGCAAAGCACAATGCTGGCCTTCCAAGGAATTGCTGTGTGTGTGTGTGTGTGTGTGTGTGTGTGTGTCACCCGATTCATAACAATTGCAAATTTGCGGTTATGAATATAATTTTATGGCTCAGGGGTAACTACAACATGAGCAACCGTGTGAAAGGGCTGGAAGGTTGAGAGCCCCTGGATGAACCACCTGCTCCAGGGATACACTGGCTTCCTACTATAACACTCCACCACGAAACTCACTACCATGGAGTCCAGACTGCTTTATAGCAACCCCACAGGGAAGGGTGGAACCGCCGCTCTGGGTTCCCACGACTGTTCCTGTTTATTGGAGTAGAAAGTCTTTTTCCCGTGGAGCTGCAGGTGGTTTCGAACCGCTGACCTTGCAGACTGAAGCCCAAAGTACTACCACGAACTCTCCACCGCGCCTCCCAGTGTACCTTCAATAACAGTCAAATTCTCTGCTGTGACCCACAAGTTGCCTGTGTGCTCGTGCCTCCCTCCCTGCCCTTGTCTTGGAGCCTGTCTTGCCGCTTCCTTCCAGCCAGGAAGGCCTTTTCTTGTGTCTTCCATTTCCCTCTCCCCTGGCCTTTGCACGTGCTGCTTCTGCTGCCTGGCATGAGCTTCTAATCTCACCCATTAGCCAGTTTGCACCTTCTCCTTGAGTCTTTGCAGAAGTGTCACTTCCTCCCAGAGAGCTCTCCTTTCTTCTCTCCAGGAAGATCCCTGCAGAGCAGACCTTCCCACGGCTCTGTGTTTGCCCCTTTCTGCCCGAGCGCATGCGTGCCACGGAACCTGGGTCAGGACGTCTCCCTCAGCATCGGACATAACTCGGTGCTGGCGCATAGTGCATGTGAAGAACTGTAAAGCCTTGGCTTAAAAATGTAAAGACCGATTTAGTCATTTAATTTCTAAGCCCTGACCTTTAGTACAAATATGAGAAAAAGTGAAAAATTAATATAACAAGTTTTTAGCTGTTTTAAAACTCTTGGCACTATTTTTAGTCTACTGTAACTCAGTACTGCCTCACCCCTAGGAAGAAGCTCCACATCCTCAAACATTATCTGGTAACTAAGGGGAGGGGGACAAAAAGGTCCTGTGGTTATTGTCTGATTTGGAACCATTTTAAAATTAGAGTGATTATTTTCTTTTTAAAATAGAATTCCTGACTTATAAAAATGAACTGCTCTTTTTACATATTTAGGGCTCAGTTCACTAAAATGTTTAAATTCTTGGCTCTGCTCCTTAAACCTCCTACAAAGATCACATTAGAATTCATTTTAATAGACATTGTAAGCGCAGTATCCAGTCTCCTTTATCACGCTGGGCCCTTTTATTATGAGAGTCACAAGAAGCCGCGCCGGAGGCTGTGGAGCACACGGGGGATAGATGTAGGGCTGGGGACCCTGCCAGCTCTATTGTTTATGTAATAATCTCTCCGCCTTTATCTGTGGCAGGCAATTGGTATTGGTTTTTGAGAAACTGCTTCTTTGACCTGATCTCCCGGTTGGAAAAAAACAAAACAAAACACACACACACACACACACACACACACACACACCCCATAACAAAGCAAAAACTGTGCTGTAAAAAAGGCATCAAAGAAGTCCCTGAAAAGTGAAATTAGGAGGCCTTGTTTCCTAACAAGGACTGCCTGTCAGGTCTGCCAGAGGGAAGAGAGCTGGAACCTGTTATGGACACTGTCACCACCGCGCCCCCCTCCCGCCACCCCTCACCCCATGTAGGGGAAGTGAACTTCTAAGTGTCTTATCATTTTTGCTATTGATTGCTGTTATTGCGTCTACTTCACAGAAGCAAACAAAACCCTGTTTGTTTCAATCGCATGGATTTACAGGAGTAAATAGCAGTGGCCAAGTTGGGGTGAAAATGCGATGGTTTGTGCCGTTGGCGGCCTGTCTTCCCCTTGTCTCTGACAGCCTCTCCCCCACCTTTAGGTATATTACTTGGGGACTTCTTACATGCTGTGAGGAGGAAGGAGGAGACTCAGCTGCCCTGGAGTAAGATCCGACGCGTCTTCACAGCGTTGGACAGGCACTGTAAGTGTCGTCCCGGGGTTTGCAGGAAACAGACGGCAGGGCAGGCCCTGTGCGCGAGCCTGTCTGCCTAGTAAAAGAATATAAGGAGCTGGCGTGGGGGTGGGGTGGCGTGGGGCAGGGGGCAATAGTCAAGTGCTGGGCTGCTAACCCAAAGAGCAGCCATTCGAATCCACCAGCTGTTCCACAGCAGGCAGGCAGTATGGGAAACACCAGAGGTGGTTCTTCCAGGCCACGGTGTTGCTATGATTCAATACAGACCTGACGACACCCCTCAACCCGCACAACAAGGTGAAAACACAATAACGGGCCGGCTGACTCCCGAGAGGTCCATCCTCATCTCCATCACAAGTCAGTCTGACATCAGTCCAACTCCTCTTTTCCATGTTGCCAGTTTTCTTTATTATTACTGCCTTTTATAATAGGCATCGTTTTCTTTTTTTCCCCCCCTCTGCATCACTGCCCTGATGGGAGTAGGAAGCCCAGCCTTGCTCCTGGAGAGCTGCTGCTGGATTTGAACCGTCAACCCTGTGGGCCACAGTTGCACACACAACCCCTGCGCCACCAGGCCTAAGCTTATAATGAGCATCTTTATAAGCCCGGCCTTTATTCATCATTAGTGGTTGGAGACATTGCACATAAACTTACGTGCATATTTCCATAGTGCGTGTACTACTGATAGGATGCCTAAAGAGAAAAGGGAAGGGGGACGGCCCCCTGTGCCATTTGTTGTAGCTCGGGGACGCACTGCGCTTGGAAGGGGATTTTACAGGCCGTCCTCAGTTGGCCACGGGGTTTCCTATGGGCAGCTCCATTTTAAGTTGGTTCCAACGTGAAGCTGACTGACCTCTCCTTTTTTATCTTACTTTGATTTTCATTATTATTGCCACAGCCTGCCTGACAGCAGTGCTTTGAACAGTAAATCATGACACTGAGTATTTGCAAGGGAAGATTTGAGGATGGGAAGGTCAGCAGATTATGCGCTGCAACATTGCATGCAGCCCATTGCACTGTAATAAAGTGCAAGTGCGCACACACACACAGAAGCAGTCAGTAAGCAAGGGTCCTTGGACATCAGGGGCCATCTGTATTGTATGCAGTAGCTGTTGCTTTCAGAGGCGGTGGGCATGGTCTCCCCCCCAGCGATCTTAAACTCTTAACATTTACCAAGAATGAAAAGGGATTTGCAGTTCCATAAGGGCACCCCTGATTTGCTCTCCTCTCATGCCCCATATATCACCACCTGCTGCGGAGAGCCGAGGAGCCCAGGGCCTGTGTCTGGGCTGCCATTTTGACTACATTGTGAATACGAAGATATCATAATGCTAATAGCTCATGAGTCCTAGTGTCACTTCATAACCAAGCGAGAAACACGGGTGAATTTTAAGGGTGAATGGTTGGGAGTTCACGAGAACTCTCCTTATCATGGCATGTGTCTCTCTGGCCCTCCCCCTGGGAGGTGTTGACCCTGTATGTGGAAGGGCTGGAAGTGACCGTCCAGGTCATCTGTACCTGCACTGAATTGGGGAATAGTCCTAGATTTTTAAGTACTACTGGAGCATAGGTAGTTAGATGGCAACAGGCAGGTCCCTTTCTTTAAGGATAAATCTCTGTTTTCCTCCCAGTGATCAAAGCTTTCTAAACTCTCTAAAGTGGCCTTTTTGGTTGGTCTGATTTGGAAAGCCAACAACAACAGCAAGATCCATTGTATTTCTCCCAGTCACATGTTAAGTAAAAGCTGTGTGCATGTAACATGATAGTGGGATGAACAGTTCATGGGGTCCATAGGAATAAGTGAATGCTTTGTCTTTTCTTTTTGAGAAGATCATGGATTTCTAACGTTGGAAGACTTCAAGCACGCATTTCAACAGGTGGCTCCCAAATTACCAGAGAGGGTCATTCTGGAGGTCTTCAGGTATGTCTCGAAAATATTTCAGTGCCCTCACCCCTCACCTTGCTTTTGCTTTGGCAGGTTTTTGAGTTTTAAGAATATTTATGCTGACTTTTTTTCACGTATGATCATTGCCATCTCACAGTGCTTGGTCACAAATCAGGGCAGGAGCTTGTGATTAGCTATTATTATTATTATTATGTGTTTAAAAGAAGCCCCCTCCCGTGGTCTGGCCGGTAAGCATGTGGCTGCTGACTGAAAGGTCAGTGGTTCAAACCCATCAGCCTTTCAATGGGAAAAAGAGATGGTCATTTGATTCCATAAAGATGGATAACCTTGGAAACCTTATGTGACAATTCCATCATTTTTCTCTGTGGTCTCTGAATCAGTTGACTCCATGACAGTCGGTCAACAGTCTTGACTAACTTGGAAATGGATTGTTGCTGTCCGATGCCGCCAGGGCGATTCAGACTTAGCCACCTTCTGTGTAGCTGACTGAAACACAGCCGGCCCTGCGCCATGCTCACAGTCACTGCAGCGAAGCCCGACATCACAGCCATTGTGGCATTTCACCTCCTTGAGGCTCTGCCTCTTTGGAGCGGCCCTTTACTTGGCCAAAATTGAGGTTCTTTTCCACAGACAGGTCTTTCCTGATCCCATGTCCAGAGCACACGAGAGGAGGTCACACCATCCTCGCTCCTAAGGGGTCTTCTGGCTGTAGTTCTTCTGAGACAGAACAGGAAAGGGCTTTGCTTGGGCTCTGTGATTTGACCAGCTCAGTGACGTTGGGTCCGTCCAGACCCTGTCCAGCAGGCTCTCACGGTGGGTGGGTGCCTCACAAGTTTAAGTGGGGGTAGGTGGGGTGGGGGGAGAAGAACAAAAACAAAGTAGAACTTATTTTTGTATGTATCCATGGGGAGGAAAGAAGAAACTTTATTAATACTTCATATGGACCCCAGTGTTCTCCCATGGCCTGTATGTCAGGCAGACAGCTTGTGAGTGGGTCTTGACATCTGGAGCGGAGAGTTGGAGATGCTGACTGGTGCCCCTTGGCTCGTTGACCTCCATTTTACGGACACCAGTTGCAGTTTATGCATTCCTGAGAAGGTGGGCTTAGAGATCCTCTGACCTGGTCTTTATAAATCTTCCTTACAAAATGGACAAGCGACCTCATGCAGCTTTTTTTCCGGAGACAGCACCGTGAAGGTGGTGGTAATGGTGCCTGGACATGCTAGCAATGAGAAAATGGTAGCGCTGACACTTCCTGGGCCCCTAGCGTGAGGTCTCCGTCAAACTGCTTACACGGTGTGCTAATTAGGGGACAGCACAGCAGTGAGAACAAAAGTACCCCAAATAAGAGAATTTTTTTTACAAAGATAAAAATGTATTCCTCTATCTCATAAACAGGCAGTCTAGGGAGAGTTGGTGACAATGAACTCACAAAGGACCCAGACTCCCTTTCTTGCCGCTTTGGTGAGATCAATGCCCACCCTCAACCTGCTGCTTCAAGATACAGCAGCTCCTAATTTCAGCTTCTGAAGAGGAAAAGGAGCCAAAGACAGCCCCCCCTGTGCCCCAATAGTTTTATGAAGATGTAATTCACTTATTATCCCCATAAGCTATTACATCAATTATTGTCTGTATATATCTTACCCTTCTGTGCTTCATAAACTGGGACAATGTTAAAAAAATAGCATGAAGACTGGATATATTTTATAAGGGGAAGAAAGAAAAGTTTACCAACAATATTAAAATAAACCAAAGAGAGAAACTGTCGAGAAACAAAGAATGTTTAAATCTAGAACTAATCCAGGATGGGTGGAGAGGGAGATCAAATGACCAGGTATCATTATATCATAGTTCCATCTCCATCATAATCATGTTACCGTATATACTTGTGTATAAGCTGAATTTCTGAACACATTTTTAATGCAGTTTTTGTGGCAAACTTAGGTGCCTCTGCTAATATTCATATTTGGGTCAGTTTATATTTGGATCAGCTTATACTCAGGTTGGCTTATATATGGAAACAAAATCTTGGTCTGATAGCCAGGCAGTTTGAGTCCCTTGACTGTGATCAGAGGGTATTTGCCAGTCTTAATCCACATAGGTGCGCTGTACCCGGATTTGGTACTCCCACTGTAATCCACAGTCTTTGCGTGAACATTGGGTGTTCTGAACATAGTCCCTGATACCTTTCCCTCGTTTGCCTTGCTATTTTCTTATTTGTCATCTTTGGCTCTCACAGACTGGTGGACTTCTTCTATGTGGACTTAGTTGATGTCTCACTTAGATGGTTGTTTGAATACAAGTTTTCAAGACCCCATATACTCCTATTCTTTTTGCTAACTGGGCACCATCTACTTTCTTCACCACACTGTAGCACCCATATCCCTTCATGAAGGTGAGTGTCAAGCAGGGCCAAGTGCTCAGGACTCAATTTCCTTGATTGGGGCTAGTATTAAGTGGGAACTCAGAATCCATGGATTATGTACAGCTGGTTCACTTTAGAGGTGTCATTATCCTCTATGACAAAGAAGATTATCAGTCTTCCCCCTGGGGCATAAGACAATTCCTTTGACAGCATCATTAACTTACCAACAAGTCCTCTCTTTAAGGAGCTATCTTTGTGCTTATATCTGAGTGACCAAGACAGCATCAAGGTCATGTGTAGTCCCTGGTAGGGGCTGGGAAATACTGTCTATGGGAAATACTGCTATGAGAAGTCAGAGGTCCCTTAGTAATAGAGGTTCTGATGGTGAAGAAAAACAAAAGAATGGATCTTTGTCAGGGGCTGGGACACCTGGCAAACCCAGCTGTTTAAGACAAAAACAATTTAATGATGTCACACCAGACACCAGTGCCCCCAACCCCCAAATAAATTGTCAAGCAAGTTAGTTAGTGGGAATCAGGACTTGGCATTCACTCTCATTAACAAGGACTTCCTATAACAACGTTATTGGTTGCATTTTTCATGAGTTGGACATTGAATAAAGCAGACAGAAGAAGAATTGATACATTTGATTTGTGGTGTTGGAGAAGAAGCTTGAAAACACCACAGACTGCTCAAAGGACAAACCCAACTGTCTCAGAAGAAGTACAGCTCGAGTGCACCTTAGAGGCCAGGATGGCAAGACTTTGTCTGACAGACTTTGGGCATGAGGTCAGGAAAGACTAGTCCTGGGAGAAGGGCATCATGTTTGGTAAAGTACAGGGGCAGCGAAGGAGGAGAAGATCCGAGAGGAGATGGATTGACACAGTGGGTACAACAATGGGCTCAAGCATGGGCAGGGCTGTGGGGACGGCACAGGACCAGGCAGTGTTTCCTTCTGCTGTGTGTGGGGTCGCTGTGAGTTGGAACTGACTTGATGACCCCTGACAACAACATAGGCCACTGTGCAAGTTATGGGGGGAGATCAGAGACATTCACGCTGGAAGCACACAACAGTGCCTTTGGACACTATTAGCCAAGTAATTTTCTCAAAGCATCTGTAGCAGGAGTTTTGTGTTATACTTTGTGATGAGATGATTACTAAATATCACAAAGAATCAAATTTTGGTGAACAGCGTTTACTTCTACAGCTCTGTAAGGCACTTCACTATAAAGTCAAAAGGACAGTTTTGCTAATGTGAAGTAGATCCAGTAGTAGCCATCAACAATGAAAATGGTCAACACCAAGAACACACTTCTGTTTTATGTGCAAAACAAAAGGACAGACAAACATAGAAAACCCAGGCTGGTGCAGGGACATCCAGGAATCCTTTGACTCCATGACTGAGTAGAGACACTGACAGAGGAGCCCCGTTACCACCGTGGTTACCAGTTAGGCTGCTAATCGCACATGCTGGCAGTGTGAAGCCACCAGCTGCTCCCCGGGGAAAAGACGGGTTTCTACTCCCGTCAACGTCGCCAGAGTCTTGGAAACCCAGAGGGGCAGCTCGACCCTGTCTCAGGGTTCTGTGAGCCTGCCTGGCTCAATCAATGAGAGAGAGCTTTGAGTCGTCAACACTGAAGATGTTTAAACCATGATTGGCATGTCCTTTGTAAGTCTGAAGCATTGCAAGTGCTGAAAGAGATACTGTTTTTTTTGGGGGGGGGGGGCGTATATCACTGCCCTGGTGGGAGTAGGAAGCCCAGCCTTGCTCCTGGAGAGCTGCTGCTGGATTTGAACCGCCAACCCTGTGGGCTGAAGTCCCACATCAACCACTACGCCACCGGGACTCAGCTGAAGAGATACTTTTAAAAGGTTTATAAATTATTGCCGAACCCCCAGTGAATAAAAGCTGTGTGTGTATGTGTGTGTGTGTGCGTGCGTGCACACGCATGTGTGTGTTTATGTGTTTCAGGGTGTTTATGTGTATTGTCAGGGTTCATAGCATGTGCAGTCTGTTCTGCAATCATAATTTCCTCACTAATTTTGGAGTCTTAGTTCTACAGCTGCGTGGACTTAACACTCTGAGACCCTGTGTGAGAAGTTGTACCTAGTTAAAGATTTTTTTTTCCCCCTAGGAAGACTTATAACTATATTTCTTCTTGCCTTTCATGTTCAAAGATTTTTCCTGGCATTGTGCTTGGATAAAAGTAGTTAACCAATTGAATGGCGATATCCTTGACTCTCAATCTTTTTCCTTGAAAACACTGGTTATGTTTATGTTAAAGGTTCTCTTACATTTCTAATTCAAATGGTCCCTTTCCTCACCGTCTCTCTCGGTATATTTCAGCGAGATCTATTTTCTTTTGTCCCGTGTCCAGTGTGGAGTGGTTTTTTTTTCCTTCTCCTGTGATGGTTTAATGTTTCCGTTGCTTTTCTTTCCTGAGCTATGTCTGCCACTGCTTTATCTCCTTTTGTGACGTTAGTGTATCTTGCTACTTCACAGTGTCTCCTTTAAGCCTTTTTATCTTTGCTTTCAACTTTTGTTTTTATAGAGGTATTTTCTTTATTAAGGAAAGGAATACTTTTCAAGGCTTTCTTTTAAATGATGATTTCTTGGGGTTCTCTAATTGTAACTCTTTTCAAATAATTATTGAAAACAATGTTTCTTTTGAGAAAGGAAGTTTTAAGAACAAACAACTTTCTAAAACCAAGGGTGGATTGTACATGTTAAAAAAGAAACTAGAAAAAAAATAAGCAAGAGGCAAATTTTGGTAGTAGTTTATGCCATTGCTAAAGGTATCATAAAATATTTAATACTTGGATTTCAAATATAGAGTCCTTCGAAACTGATTTCAGCTTAGAGTTCATAATAATGATATGTGGAATAACATGGCTTGGGCTATATCAAGGATGGTATTTCCTTATTATCCAAAAGTTCTTAAGAAATTCTCTTCTTGAAGACCATTATATATTATATTTTTATGTACTACAAATGGCACAAGTTCAAGAGGCAGAAGAGTGGGTTAATACTTGTGTTATAGGTTTGTGTTATAGGTAGTAGGCTCACTCCAGCACTAACAGTTTAAGACAATAAACTTTGGTCTTTATAAACACTGCTAGGATTTATTAGGAATTTTGTAGCAATATTTTTTCTTTCCTTCCTTCAGTGACTTTACTGGTCTGATATTAGACACCTGCCCTTCCAAATTAATCTTTCATTCATCCTAAATCCCTATTACCTTTGGCACATACTTTCACCACCAGTTGTCTGTCAGTTTGTCATACTGTGGTGGGCTATAATAAACTACAGATAGTTCTGAGAAGAATAGGAATTCCAGAACACTTCCCTGTGCTCATGTGGAATCTGTCCATGGATCAAGAGGCAGTTGTGCAAACAGAACACAGGAATATTGCATGGTTTAAAATCAGGAATGTTCTGAGGGCCATCCTCTCTCCATAGTCATTCCATCTGCAGGCTGAGCAAACAGCCAGAGACACTGAATCATATGGAAATGAATGTGGTATTAAATTGGAGGAAGACTTATTACCAGTCTTCGAGAGGCAAATGACACAACCTTGTTTGCTGAACATGAGGGAGGCTAGGAGCACCCCCAGATGAAGATCAAAGGTTGTAGCCTTCAGGATGGATTATGAATCAATGTAAAGAAAACCAAATTGCTAACAACTGCACGAGGAGGTAACATTATGATAAATGGAGGAAAAATGGAAGTTGCCAAGGGTTCTGTCCACAATCACTGTCGGAAGAAGCATCTCCGAACAACGCATTGAATTGAGTAAATAAATCTGCTGTGCTTCACGTCCTCTTTAAAATGTTGAGAAGCAAGGATATAACTTTGAGGACCCAGGTACACTTGATTCAAGCGATGGTCACTTCAATGGCCTCGTGTGCCTTTCGAAGTTGGGGATTGAATAAGGAAGCCCAAAGAAGAGTCGGTGCATTTGACGCCTAGGGCTGGCGAAGAACATTGAAAGCACTGTGGCCTGCCAAGCAAGCAAACCAAGCTGACTTGGAAGAAGTACAGCCAGAATGCCCCTTGGAAGCAAGGATGGAGAGACTCCCTCTCATGTGCTCTGGACGTGATCCGGAGAGACTCGTCCCTGGAGAAGAACATCATGCATGTTTGGGTGGAGGGCCAGCGCACAAGAAGAAGACCCTCAACAAGCTGTATTGGCACAGTGGCTGCAGCAATGGGTTGAGCTTAAGAATTAGAAGGGTCAGGTGACCAGCTGGGCAGCAGCGAGCGAGCTCACCACCTCACTCCACCCCATCCGCAGTGAGCAGATCCTTCCCTCCTGCCCTTCCCCACCCCCCGGGGGCCTGGGCCCTTCCTGAGTTACCTTAAAAAAGAAAACTCCGGACCACAAAGCAAACATAGGCTGCTCTGGAACAGAGCCTGGGTAACTGGGATTCCTGTGGCCCTCTGAAGGCCATACCTGGAGCTCTGCTTCCCCAACCCCCCCATACCCTCAGCAGATACCGAGTAGGCTCCGACACCAGGGCCCCAGAACCTCTGGCACGCTCATTGTCCCCAGACCTGGCAACTCACAGGCTGGCTGCGCCCCGCACCAAGTACAACTCTGCACCTAACAATTCCTGGGGGCCCAGGCCCTGTATGGCACGGAGGGACTCCCTGCGCACAGCCACGCCCCGTATGTTGAAGAGGACCGCGGGGGGGGGGGGGGGGGGGGGGGGGGTTCGACAAGACCCATTTCCTGCCCACAAAAGCACCACAGGCAGCCCAGGGTTCCTTCTGTAGAAAGATGCCCTCCTGGAGCTTGCTGCCTCATGAGAATAGAAATGGTCCTGCATGAAAGAGCTGCAAAATAAATCACACTTGCCATGAAACACCTGAAACATAAAAATGCTCAAGCGACGAAAGTCACCCCAAGCCCATCCTTCAGAGAGCTTCTCCACCAGCCCTTCTCTCCATGATGACTTAACACGAAACAGAGATGGAGTCCTCCGCGTTCAGTGTTGGATGCCTACTTCTCCAGGCCAAGTCAGAGCGGACTTGATGGTACCCAACCACCACTGCACCAGAGGCCCTATGGGACAGATTAGAATTGCCCCCTGCGGTTTCCCTGGCTGAAATTGCTACAGAAACTGATCACCAGCAGATCACCGACCAGCTGGTGGCTTCCCGCTGAGGACCTTCTGGTTAGCAGCTGAGTGTTTCCCCAGCAGAGCGGCAAGGCTACTGTCTTCTTTGATGCTACAGAAAAATTTCTTGAGTTTGTAGTTTCTGAAAGATTGGTTACTCCATGGATTCTGAAATCAATCAATAAAATTTTAAGCTGCTAACATTAAACCCATTGATCTATTTTATACTTTGAATGAATCTTTTAGTCATGAATGATTTACTGAGAATAAACATCCATCGTGGGGGTGGGGGTAGGAGGGTGAAGAATAGTTGTAAGGACGGTGCAGACCAGGTGGTATTTTGTTCTGTGTACACTGTGAGAAGAAGTGTTTTTGGGGGGCGGGGGTGTGTGTGGAAGCATCACTGCCTTTTGGTGGTCATGGAAGCTACCCAGCCTTGCTCCCAGAGAGCTGCCACTGGATTTGAACCTCCAAGCCTGTGGGCCGCAGTACCACACTCAACCACTATGCCACCGGGGCTCAGCCCAGAAGAAGGACTTTTTACTCAGAATATATGAAGTGTATTTGAGAAGGGCTTCATAAAGTTCATAGGAAAGCAGAATTAAAAGATAATATAATTTCCCCACCAACTCTTTGAATCCCCCACCCCACCCCCCTATGTTTCTCCTTCTCCTCCCTCTGCCTAGTCCTGCCTTTCCCTTCTCTGGATCTATCCCAAGGAGAGAGGACACTTTGAGCGCTTGCTCGGTCCAGTTGATGTCCTTGGTGTGGCTTTCCCTCTGCCGACTCAGTGGCAGTGAGTTTGGTTTTTAGGTATGGAAGGGGGAACAACAACCCACAATAAATGCCTTGAACATTTAGAGAAAGGCAAGGGAACCGGGCAGTGCAGAGGACAACTGGAATAAAAATAAAGTCTCAATGTTTGCGATGATCCCTATAAAATGCTACAGTCTCTTTGAGTCTACAAAGTTCTCTCTACCATGCACTCTTCCTGGATTGTTGCCTTAGGCCTTGCGCCTCTTTAATAAGTAAGTAATTGGAGGTCCATTGTCACTTACTCTAGATACCCAGTGACAATAAAATTCCCACTTATTTTTTTCCTATGGTTTAATTTGCTCCTTAAAAACAAGAACAGAGTACTTGAAAATGACAGCAGGCACTTTATACGCACACATGGTTTTACTTGACTTCTCTCTTTCCTGAGTAACTCTTCACAAGCTCCTCTCTGAAGGCCCGTGTACTTTTTTCGAGGGGGAGGGCATTTCCAGCTTGTAACTCAGCCTTCATGGCCTCTGTGAATCATGAGTCCTCCCGATGGCCACGAGTTTGGTTTCAGCTTGGTCATCAGGGCAGAAACCCTCATAGGACTGGGGTGTTAAGTACTGGACTGCTAACGTCAAGGTCGATGGTTTAAAACCTTTGTTGGCTCTTTGGGAGCAAGATGAGGCTGTATACTCCCTTAAATCTCGACAGCTTCAGAAGCCGCGTGTGGAGTCATAGGAGTGGGAATGAACTTACTGGAAACAGGTTTGCATTTATTGTTGCAGTTAGGGGTCATTGGGTTGGTTCTGAGTTACCATTACCATATGCACAAGACAGTGCATGGCCCTGCACTAATCATCGGATTTATTAGGTGCTCAAGAAATATCTCATACATCCTTTGTTTGTGACAGAGTCTGACTTAGTAGTTTGTGAAACTGCGCGCGCGCGCACACACACACACATACACACCCGCACCCCCAACCCCCTGTCACTATGTCAGAATAGACTTTCTGGCAGTGGACTTTGCGTCATTAGGGAAGGATCCCTGGCAGCATCATGAGGCAAGCATTGGGCTGCTAACCACAGGGTCAGGGGTTCGAACCCACCAGTCCCACTCTAGGGTCAAGATGAGCCATTGCTCCCACACAGATTTCCAGTCTCAGAAATGCCCAGGATCCACGCTGCACTATCCTATAGGGGTGCCAGGAGTGGAGATCAACTCCAGGGAAGCCGGTTGGGTTTGGGTTTTGGCCACCAAGCAGCTGTCTGTCTGCTATCCACACCCTGTGGTCCGTCCTTCTGGCTGGTGGTGTTCTCTGTGTGGGTGTACTAACTCCTCTATGCCTGGGAGCCTGGAGCCTGCCCCCTCTCCTTTTGTGCACCGAGGGCTGTGCATACCCATGCTCTGTCAGTTGGCAAAGAGCTCTGAGAAGCTGCTGCCTCCTGGCCGTGCCATGAACAATGGGTGGGCATTTCCATAGACTAAATGTGGAAGCAGAGGGCCATAAACTTGTGATATTGCAGCTTGGAAGCCCCAAAGGGGACTGGCATGACGACAGATACTTGCTTGGTCTAAATTCCTTTCTTCCTTTCTAGAGAAGGAGCAAACACAGAAAACATCCAAGTCTCCTTGATTCGGGGGTGAGCTGTTGAAAAATAAGACCGATATGACGATGAATCATATATGTCTGCATCAATGGGAATAGGCACTAGGAATGTAATTCTTCAAAGGGGAGGGATTGATTGGCCATGCCCATGGGGAGAAGGAACTAGCTGATGCTCTGTCACATTGAACGGAAAGGAACCCTACAGGGTCAGGAGACCCAAAGAGAAGTAATTTGAGTTCGCATCCTCCACCCCACCCCACCAGCCCACCTCGTCTACGGTATCTTCCTCTGTGTGCTTAATCCTCTATGCCTGGGAGTCTGGCACCTGCTCCCTCCCCTTGTGAACACCGAGGGCTGTGCATACCCATGCCCTGTCAGTTTCTCGGTCACAATTTGGTGCAGCAGCAGGACTGTCTTCTAAATGTGCACATGTGACCTCAACAAGATCCGTCAGTACAGCCAGGAACCGCTTGAGAGGAATATGGTGACTGATCTGCCTGTATCGGCATGTTTTGTAGTAGCCAAGCGGCTGGAAGTCAGGCCACCATCTCCATAGTGTGACATTGACAGCAGTCACAAGCTGGGCTCGGGGTGTGTTGTGTGTGTGTGTGTGTGTGTGTGTGTGTGTGTGAGAGAGAGAGAGAGAGAGAGAGAGAGAGAGAGAGAAATGATGGCCAACACAAAAAAATGATGCTGCTTGAGTCTCCAATTTTTATTTCATGAATTTCCCTTTCCTTCACTGCAAATGTAATAATGGCTTTGCTTTTATTTCAGATTAAAATTTAATTGTCAGAGATCCCTTTCCTGGTTTGATTCTTGTACGTGATTACTGCAGGGGGAATATGAATGTGTGTAAGCATTTCAAGTTGACCTGGAAACTTCCACTCAGGAGACGTTGTCATAGTCTATATGTTGAATAAAATATGTTGTCATTTAAGTTAATATATTGGCTAAAACCACTTAAAAATGCAGCTCCAGAAATAGTTGCACACCAGTCATTTGAAGGAAATGCTGCTTTTTTTTTTTCCCCCCAGAGGGCTCTTAATTGATTTTTTTTTTCTCCTACGAATGAAAATGATAGCCATACAGTGGAGGTTGCCCAGTAATTTTTACTGGGCTAAGCTTCGCAATGGGAGGTGCAAGGAATCAACACTCAGACACCGAACCTGCAAAAGCCTTCTGACCTTGTGACATCGATTTTTCAAATTCATTGTGTGCCTTTGGGTTCGGCGGGAGTCCTGGTGGGGTGGGAGTTATACTTGGAACTGCTAATGGCAAGGTCAGCCGTGGAAAACTATCAGCTGCTCGTTGGGTGAGAAAGGGGGCTCCCTACTCCCGTAAAGAGTTAAAGGCATATTGGAAACTCACGGGACACGTTCTACCCTGAACCGTAGCTTCGCAGTGAGTTGGTATCAACTCATTGGCAGCGAGCTCGATTTTTTTGTTTGTGTTTTGGCCTGCTGTGGTGAAAGTGCCTCAACCAGCTAGTCTTGACATGACTAAAAAACAAACAAACAAAAAAACCAAACTAGCATGGCCGGATTTTGTAGTTCTTTTTTACATTAAATGTATCTAGATGCCAATTCTACTCAGACTACAAGGCCCAGCTCACATGCCACTCCCAGCCATTAAGATCTCTCTTATCCTTGAAACCTGGCCCAACCTATTATACCCGCCTGCCTCCAGAATGGAAATTGGCTCCCCTTTTCTGCTTTAAGGAACCCTGGTGGCACAAGAGCTACGCCTTGGGCTGCTAACTACAAGATCAGCAGTTTGAAACCACCAACTGCTCCAGGGAGAAAGATAAGGCTTTCGACTGCCATAAAGTGTCTCCGAAACTCACAGGGGTGGTGGGTGGGGGCCCTACCCTCTCGGAATGGGTCTTCGTGACTCATCATGAATTTGGCTGAGAGTTCTGCTCTCAAGGAGCTCTGGGGGTGCGGTGGTTCTGTGCAGGGTTGCTAATTGCAAAGTCAGAAGTCGAAGCCACCAGCTGTTCCAGAAGAGGAGGAGCAGGCTTTCTAGGAAACTCAGAGGGCACTTGTACTGCACCCCAGCGGGTGGACGTGAGTTGGCATCGATTGGATGGCAGTTTGTTTGTTTGGTCTGCTCTACATTCTTCCCAAGGCCCCCAATTGTCATAAGCGTCTTTTTTTTTTATGCTGCCTATTGTTTGCATTTGTAGAGTCGGCCCCTGACTCTTGGCAGCCCAGGGACTGAGGCACAAACGGACGCTGGCTTCTGCGTCATCCTCACAACAGGCTGCAGCAGGGACCGTGATGAGCCGTCAGGTTTTCATTGGCTGCTTTTCAGAAGTAGTTCACCAGGCCTTTCTTCCTGTTGCTCCAGACTCGTTTGAAACGTTGGTTGGCTCTGGTATTAGAACAAGAGCTTGTCTTGAGCAGGCACATCGGGAGAGTCATCCTCACCCTCTGTAGCACACAGCCGTTTTGTCTGTGTTGAACATGCTTCATGCAAATGAACGGTTTGGTGAAAGAATGGGCTTGGTAGCTGTGTGTGTGTTTTGCTGTCTTACTCCCCAAATGCCCCCGGTGCCATGGTAGACAATGCTGCGCAGTGGAGGCCAGCATGATGGAAGACAGGAGGTGTGAGTTCCTGTGCCAGAATCTGCAGATCACATACCTCTCCGCTCTGACAAGGCATGGGGGGGGGGGGGTGTCTCATTGCATTATTTGGGTGTATCCATCATGGGAGCAGCGCAGCATTCTTTATTTTCCACGCATTTCACAGGTATTATTCAGAAAACCCCCACAGCATGAATACAGATGTGGGCCGCCAGGGTGACAGAGCCTATTCTCCAGAGGGAATTGCTGGGTTTGACAGCCCTCCAACCCTGGGTACCATTTTTCGTGATGTCACAATACTGAGTGACATGCTGTGGCCAAGGCGGCATCCAATGCCTCATCAACATACACAGTTGAGAAGCTATTGTTGCCATAATAGATGAGGATGAGTGTGTTACTCTAGGTAGACTAGAGAAACAAATTCATTAACAAGCACATGTATATAAGGGAGAGGTTTATATACAAGAGCAACTGTACATTGAGAAAACCTCCCAACCCAGTCCAGTCCAAGTCCATAAGTCCGATATTAGTCCACATGTCTGATACCAATCCATTAGCTCTCTTCAGACTCATGAAGCACATGCGATGATGGCAGGACAATCACAGGCCAGTGGGTGCAGAGTCTTGTGTATCCAATGGCGGTAAAAGCATCTCAGCACTGGCAGGAGTCTCCCCGTGGCTTCTCCAGCCCCAGAGGTCTGGTTCCATCAGGGCAAGCCCATGCGGCTTCTCCTCTGGCTCCTCCAGGTTCCAGGACTCAGGGTCTATCAGCATGCTGCCTTCTTGTCTTGTCAGTAGAGCATCTCCCAGATGATCTCTCATCTCCATGAGGTAAATATCCCAAGATTTCCCAGAATTTGAAAGCCACTCCCACACAGAGGTTTCATTGACTAGTTCTAGATTGACAGACAAGACTCTACCCTACACTCTTCATCAAATTGACACCAGAGTAGACTGCCACACGAATTTTTTCTTTTAATCCAGCTGTCACATCAGAAACGACTTTTTCTTTATGGCCAAATGTTGCTAACCCTTTCAGCCCTCCTTGAAGTTGCCAGTGGCCACCCATCATGAATGCATTCATGCCTTTCTAGGAAAGAGGAAGCAACCTCTCTTCCTTTCTTAGATACTAAATCTCGCCCATCTGGGTGAGACCCCGGATGGGAGCGTCTGTTGGAGCTGTATTCAAATCCAGATTTGTTGTAAAACAAGAGCGGATGGTTGGCAGTTCAGAACAGGAGGTGACGTTTCATAGGGGATGTTTAAGGGAGCATTCATGCCAGGAAGGACTAAGTTCAGGATTAAGAATGAAAGGTCAACCTTCTGGCTACCCTCCACATGTCCAACTGCTCCTCCTGCTCCGAGAAATGGCAGGCGTGGTTCCAAAACATGGCCATCAAGCAAATGTCACAGCGAAGCGAGGCTCACAAAGTTTTGGGCATGTATGACTTTGTCTTATGTACTTTACACATGTCAGGAGAGACCCATCCCTGTAGGGTTACCATGGGTCAGAACCGACCCCATGGCACCTCCCCACAACCACTTCACACCAAACCCCTCACTTCCATTGAGAGGATTCTGACTCCGAGTGACTCCTTGGAACAGGGTCGAACTGCCCCCATGGGTTTCTGAGACCGTCACCCTCTCCAGGAGCAGAGAGTCTCCTCTTTCTCCATCAGAGCATCTGGTGCTTGCAGCTCGAAACCCAGCAAGCATCTACTAGGCAACCAGGACTCCTACAGCAACAGCAAAACTTCCACAGCAACAATGAGTTAGGCTGATAGACTCTGCTGTGGCCAGTTACCTGTGTCATGTTGCTGTGCAAAGCCATTTAGAGGATGCTGACTCCTCATGACCTTCTGTTCAACAAAGGAAACAAAATACTGCCTAGTCCTGCGGCCTCCTCAGAATCGTCTTTATCGGGGAGCCCATGGTTGCAGCCACCGTGTCCATCCATCTTCTGGAGACGCTGTCCTGAACTGGATCCAAGCACGGAAAGTGTACAGTCGCGTTATGAACAAGTTTGAGGTTGTGCTAGACTGACCAACATGCTATGCGGAGACCTGAAGCAGGTACGCGCCTGCAAAGGTGCCACAAACAAAGCAAAACCAACCCCCCCAAAAGACAATCAGGCCAAGTGTAGCGCGACATTGTGCCTCTGTGTGTGGCCTACAATGAGGTCCAAACATATCCCACACTGCAATGACTGCCGATTGGTGAGTTTTCTGTCATCTGGAAATTCTCGTGCTTAACCATCTATCCACCAAAAGTGTAGCCGTGTTCCTCCTTCAGCCTATGTGGCACTGAAACTTCGTCAACCTGGGAGCGCTGCAAACCCCAGCGGCATCAGCATCAGTGTCAGGCCCTTTGCAGACACACAGGCCACCCTTCCTCCAAACACACTGAATTGGAAAGCGCTTATTTGAACATGATCCCTTGCTGATTCATTAAAGTTTGATAGCTGCCGGTCTGTCCTTCTTGTTAAAATTTAGATGGGGGAAGCGAGAGAAAGAATGGCAATTTTAATGGCAATTTTTGTCTTCTTGGTCTACCATGCCAAGCCCCTACAGACCAGACCTGGTGTGACGCTCCTCACATCTCTGCACCTCTCTCAGCTCAGGTGTTGTTTTCCACCATGTTGGTGTCCTGGCCACCTACGGATCCCAACTGATTTTCCTCCTGCCATGTTGGCCTCACAGCCCCACCCTCCACTCCACCTGTCTGCACACTTCCTCAACCACATGTCTAATTGGTAGCCACTTAGAGCAGTGGTTCTCGACCTGTGGGTCACAACTCCTTTGGAGGTCGTCTAAGACTACCCGGAAACAAATTATGTTTTGCATTATGATTCATGACAGTAGCAAAATGACAATGATGAAGTAGCAACGAAAATAATTTTATGGTTTGGGGGAGGGGGGTCGTCACCACATGAGAAACTGTATGAAAGGGTCTCAGCATTAGGAAGGTTGAGAATCACAGTGACTTAGAGCTTAGCCGAACTCTCATCTGTACATTTCCTTCATCATTCCACCCCAGAAATGTTCTTTCTTCTCCCTTAGAATTCCCTAGCAGTTGGCATGTTACTTTTTCCAGTAATTTAACCACAGCTACCGTGCCTTGAGTGTGTGCTGGTTTCTGGAAGCCATGGTGCTGTAATGGGATACTAGATGGCCTGCTAGCCATGAGGTTAGCAGTTTGAAACCATCAGCTGCTCTCTGGGGAGAGATGAGACTCTCCTCTCCCGTAAAGAGTTAGTCTTGGAAGTCCACAGGGGCAGTGCGACCATGTCCTATAGGAGACAGGAGGGACTCAGTGGCAGTGTGTTTTGTGGTTTGGGTGCTCTGTACCAGACACTGCAGATTCATTCTTTGCAAGGACCTCAGGAGTTGGGCTCTCTCTGGTCCCCTGCCTCGCTATTAGCAACAGCAGTAACAAAACACCTTGGAGAGGTTCAAGGACGTGCTCAAGGCCACACACTGGTTAGTGGTGGAAATGAGGCTCAGATCACTTGGTCACCGATCCACTCCTTCCATATGAAAGGAGCCCTGGGTTCCTGACCTCAAGATCAGCTGTTTGAAACCACCAGCCTCTCCTTGGGAGAAAGATGAGGCTTTCCACCATCTCTTGTTTTGGTACCCCAAACTCAGAGTGGTGGAAATCAAAGACTGCAAACTTCTTCAGGGGCGGAATAGAGAGAAGGAAACACCCTCACCAGAAGTGCATGGACCCAGGTGGAGGGGCAGAGCACATCAAGAAGCACTCTTGTTTTATATTTTGAGAGTTTTGATGAGTAAAGATATTCATACTTGGTTTTGAAATGTTATCTTCTAAAAACATAGGTTCATTTAATCAAAGTAATGTATACAAAGATTATACCGCATTAGTTACCTCACCAAGAATGAAAAGTAAACATAGAAAACAAGTAAATGCATTAGTAACCATGAAGTGTTGCACTCTCCGAAACTCACCAAGACAGTTCTGCCCAGTCCTGTTGGCGACTCTGGGGCAGTCTCACTGGCGGTGAGTGAGTGAGATTCCTTCCTGGCTTCTGTGAACAGGACATAGCCCTGAGAGTAGGCACCATGTCCCCAGTGTCGACGTGAAATATGAGGTGCCTTCACACTGCACAACCATGTCACTTAGAAACTCCTCGTTTGAGCCCACACCAATGAATGGGTCTGACTTGAATTTTTACACTTGAGCATTTATTTCTTTGCAACACAAACAAAAGGCATGGTTTACCAGAAAGAAGGTGACATCACATTTTATACACAGTACAGGTCTGTTTGCTAGAACGCCATGCATTATGCAACTGATCTCTGGGATCTTATCACAATATTGAAACAGCCAAACAAATTGTAAAAGCAAAAGAAATTGCTTCACTCACCTAGTAGGATTTTTTCCAAACTGGCAGCATAGTGGCTGCTCCTTGGGCTGTTAACTTCTGGACCAGCGGTTTGAAACTGCCAGCGGCTCTGCAGGAGAAAGATGAGGCTTTCTACTCCCGTCAAGAGTTACTGTAAAAAAAAAAAAGAGTTACTGTTTCGGGGCTGAGCCCCGGTGGTTGAGTGTGGGACTGTGGCCCATTGGCTTGGCGGTTCAAATCCAGCAGCAGCTCTCCGGGAGCAAGGATGGGTAGCTCCCATGACCACCAGAGGGCAGTGATGCGCCCCCCCCCCAAAAAAAAAAAGAAAAGAGTTACTGTCTCAGAAACCCACAGAGGCAGTTCGACCAGTCTTGTAGGGTCACTGAGAGTCAGAATTGACTCGAGGGTGTGAGTTTGGAACCCTGGGGGAGCACGTGGTTAATCCCTCAACTGCTAACCAAAAGGTTGATGGTGTGAACCTACCAGCCACTCGGAGGGTGCGAGCTGTAGTGATTGGCTTCTGTGGAGATTTACGACCTTGGGGGCCCTGCGGGGCAGTTCTACTCTGTCCCGTCACTCCCAGTGAACCTACTCGCAACTCCGCACAATGGGGTGTGAGTATATTGACCCCCAGGAATTGGAGTATAATACATTCACATTGCTTTCTACTTAAAGCAAAGGGGCTCTGCTTTGATTCATGGGAAAGACTCTTCAAATCTTTGAATCACTGTTACCTTAGTGTCATTTTGCTGCCTATATTGCTGTTCGATGAGCCCAAAGAGGCAAGACCACCACGTCTTCACTCATTGGATGCCATCTGCTGCTGGAGACAGCCAGGGGTCACTGTTCAGGCCACTTTTGTTAGTTCTCGCTCGTCTGCACCCTCTCTGAAACCACCAACGGGTTGCTTGGTGGGTGGACTCCAGCCTACCCCAGTTCTCAAGCCACCCCCCCTGGGGTGGGGGGCATGACCGGTAGCTCCTTTCCTGCACCCTTCGCCTGCCCATTCCTGACCCTTCCACCCCCACTCACAGAACTTCTGATGGTTCACTCCCAGAAGAGGGTGCTTACTGGTGGCCGACCTGGCTACTGGACTCTCGGGTTTGATAACCAATGCTGCCGCCGCCTCCTTCCCACCACGTTGTCCAGACCCCTCCCCTCACTTCCTCGCCTTTTAGCTTTAGCTACAAACAAGTCCCAATGCTAACACCACCCCTACCTTCACTTCATCTTCACTTAGAGCCCAGACCCCAAGACAGTCTCAGGTCAAGGGTCACCCTGGGCTTGGACCTACCACAGACCCACATTGCTGGGCCCAGGTGGCTAAGTGGGGCCTGCCTCGTGGAGCTACTCTCTCCTCATGGGATACCCTGAGCTCACTGCCTGCTTGTTTGTTTTCTGCAGCGCATCTGCCTCCCACGTGCATGCACCCCCGCGTCCCCCAGCAGCAGGTGTCATGCTGGGGGGATCTCTGAGCTAGATCTCTGGGTCTGCCTGCCGACTCCTGCTTAGAACCCCGGGTCACTACATACACACACACACACCCTCCCAGAGCAGGTTCCCTGCGTCCCTTGTGCATCCTCTGGGGGGCAGGCTGGGCATTTCTGCAATGCCGCAGGTGTCCTGGGGTCGGTGCTACTCTCCCCGCAGGTGGCAAGTTTGTCACGACAGCAGTGACTAGGAGCAACATTCATCTACAATTTGGCTTCTTTATTTTTAATCAAAAGCAAAAAAAAAAAAAAATGGCGGGGGGGCGGTTTCTTGGTTCTCCTGGAAGCCTTCTTTTCTCTTCCTGGAAGCCTTCTTTTCTCTTCCTAAAACGGAGTCATCGGACAGAGGAGAGTTCACAGGGCACTCTGCTCCCCAAGGCCGAGGAGCGTGGCTCTGTGGATCCAGAGGGGGAGAGAAATGTCACCTGTCAGATGGCAGCCAGCAACGATCTAATGAGAAGGGGTCTTGGTGGCAGAACTTCCTCTACATTCCGAAATGTGAAATTACCTCTTCAATCATTTTTATTTGCAATGAAATGAACGTCTGATGGAAACTGCTCACTGAGCATTAGAATGCAGCGGGGCCTCTCTCTCCATTTGTAATTCTCATCGCAGTCCTTTGTCTTTGCATTGTGAGTGTGAGTTTTAGAAGAAATCAACTTTGCTTTTCCCGGGTAGATTCAGCTTCCTCTTGCTTTAACTCGCCTGAAACACAGCCTCTTCTGATGTGACAAAGCCAGAGTGAATTATTATTTATTTGACTGACAAGGGGCAGCATTTCTAATCGTATTTAGTGACTGAAATAAATCACTTGACCTCAGATTAAGTATGAGATAAATGTATGATCCTGCCTTAATGAGCAATGCAGATGGAGGGCCCCGCGCACCTGCAGTAAATCCCTCCCACCAATTGGTGGTGCTCAAATCTCTGGCAAGAAACGGATTAGACTGTGAGAAGGTTGACCTGGAGCTTTTTGTAGTAAACGCTGTTTTGTTCATTTCTGAAAAATCAGCGTCCAGATGATCCACCCAAATGACTACACTTCCAAACAAACAGAACTTGTTTCTTCGGTGGCCAGCACACTGCATTGCTGGTCACTCCCTTTGCCCCCAGAGGAGGCACATGTCAGGAGTGGCATGAGTGTGCAGCTGAGGATGCTGTGGTGGAAACAGTAGCCAGCTTTTCTGGGGGGTGGAGGTGTGGGCCACTAGGGAATCTTCTCTTGGAGTGGCTGGTGGATTCGAACTCCTGGCCTTGTGGTGGATGGCCAGCCCAATGTGTACCAGACTCTGCCACAGGAAGCAGAGTGGTAGTCCTGTTTGCAATCGTGCTCAATTTAGAGTTTTTAAAACATCATGTATATCACTGCTGTTCTTTCTGTGTCTGTTATTGATGCTGTCCTGTAACAGGAAGAGTCTCGCTTGTTAGAGACATGTTATTGTTGGGTACCTCTGCCATGATTTGGACCTACGGTGAGTGACTCCCGCTGACAGCGTCAGACTGCCTCACACAACTCTCCGGGCTGTCTTCTTGCCAGGAGTAAACCACTAGGTCTTTCTCCCACGGAACAGCTGTTTGGGTTTGAACTGCTAACCTTTTGGTTGGCACCTGAGCCCTTAACCATTGCACCACCAAGACTCTAGGTTTATATAGTGTGTAATTCTTTAAGCATGCCAGTTTTTTCAATGTTAGGTGTCCTCGAGTCTGTTGGGACTCCTGGAGGCCCGGTGAACCACTGTCCCGCACGGCACCATCCCACAATTATTCGTACATTTGAGCGCATAGTAGCAGCTGTCATGTCAGTCCATCTCCTCCAGGGCTGCTGCCTTTTTGGCTACCCCTCCACTTTACCGAGCGTGATGTCATTCTCTAGGAACTGATCTCTCCTGATAACAGGTCCAAAGTCTAAGATGATGTCTGGCAGTCCTTGCCTCTCTGAAGCATTCTAGCTGTACATCTTCCAAGTCAGATTTGCCTGTTCTCTTGACAGTTCCAGGGTGCTTTCATTTCTTTGCCAGCACCACCATGGATTCTTCTTCCATTATCTTTATTTGGTTTCACGTGCCTATCAGGCGGTTGAAAATATCATGGTCTGGGTCAGGCACATCTTAATCCTCAAAGTAACCCCCTTGCTTTCCCACACTTTAAAAAGGTCTTGTGCAGCAGAGTCACGCTGCCTTCGTTCAGAGGAAGTACAGACAGAGGGAAAGCCTGTTGCTTGACTGTGTTCTGAGAGGGAAAGCCGGTCCCATAGTTCCTCATAAATTCTTTATAGTGTTTTTTTCTCCAGCTGTGAAACAGGAACAGTAGCATCTTTGCCCAGGGTTGGTGTGAGCATCAACTAAGTGCTCAAGGGGCCTTGGTGAGGCTCTCAGGTAAACATTGAACTACTAGCTACCAGGTTGGTGGTTCAAATCCACTAGAGGCTCTGGGAGAAAGATGAGACTGTCTGCTCCCATAAAGATGTGCACCCTTGGAAACACGGTGTCGGGTCTCTATGAGTTGGTGTCACCTTGACAGTAGAGTTTGGGTGTGTTAGGTAGATGCTCAATGTATGTTCGCTCTGTACATCTCTTGTTTGAGGCAGAGACGGATTCAGTAGTTACTGCGTCTCCACCCCCTTATCTCAGGGCCTCAGGATAGGAGGCTTCACGATAATGCCTCGTGAGCCAGTAATGAAAAGCTATTTCTAGGTTAGAAAACTCCACAAGGATTTTCTAAAGACTCACAACAGCTACTCGCAGAGTTGTAGCTGGTGTTCAGATATTTGCCTGTCACTCTCAGAGCTATCTATGTTAGTCCGAATCTGTCTAAACACTCACGATTGGAGAAGGGCATAGACAATTTGGCTGAAAGTTGTAGCAAAGGTATGACACTGCGTCTGTCCATCCATCTATCTATCCATCCATTAATTCTGTGTCTTGTACCTACAGAGACCTCTTTATTAAGCCTGAAGCAAGTCAAAGCTATAACTTCATTGCACCTTATTCTAGCAAGGTCCTGGGCATATCAAGGTGAACCAAGGAAAGCCTCAACATATATCTACTTTAAGAGCTCTTTTCAGCTGATAATTATATGAGAGCTCCTACAGCATCTTCTGTGTTTGGAAGGTTGGAACAAGTTGGGAGAAAGTTTCAATATGATATTTTAAAACTCTATTCTTTAGGTACTTTAACCTATGCAGAATTTTAAAATGCCTTTAGGTAAGGTATGTTTTCAAAGGGTTTGCATGGAACCTTTGGTTTGATGCAGTTGATAGAGTCGGATCTTTGATATTAAACATTATAGAATCATGGAAGTGGATGGCGATAAAGATCTTGGGGATCACATACTCGTGGTCTCTTTCTCTATTGCTAAGACGTGAAAGGTTCATTGACTTGCATGCTTACCCAAGGTTCCAAGACAGGGATCAACACCCGGATCTTCTGACTTCTAGCTCGAAGACTGACACATTATTTTTCCATCCTAACTTCTACTTACATTAGAATTACACCTGACCAAAAGGAAAACAAACTTCTTCACTGCTGGACCAATAAGAAACATGATGATAAACAGAGAAAACACTGACGTTGTTAAGGATTTCCACAGTCAACACCCACAGAAGCAGCAAGAAATCAGATGACATATTGCACTGGACAAATCTGCTACAAAGGACCTCTTTTAGGTGCCAATTAAAGACTAAAGCTGATATGACCTGTGCTTTGGTATTGCCAGCCACATCATCTGCATGCAAAAACTGGTCAGTGGATAAGGAAGATCAAGAAGAATTACTGTCTTTGATTGTGGTATTGGTGGAGGAATATTGACTACATCACAGACTGTAGGAAGAGGGAAAAAATCTGTCTTAGAAGAAGTATAGCCAGGATGCTCTTTAGATGAGAGGAACTTTGGGCATATGAATGAGAGTGACCAGTCCTGGTTGTTGTTAAGTGCCATCAAGTCAGTCCTGACCCATGGTGACCTTAGGCCCAAGAGAATGAAACACTGCCCGGTCATCCTCATGATGGTCCCTACACGCGAGCCCATTGTTGCAGCCACTAGGTCAATCTATCTTGTCAGAGGGCTTCCTCTCTTTTTGCTGGCCCTCCTTTCTACCAAGCATGGTGTCCTTCTCCAACAACTGATCACTCCTGACAATATGTCCAAAGGATGTAAGATGAAGTCTTGTCATCCTGGTCTCTAAGCAGCACTCTGGCCTTATTTCTTCCAAGACAGTTTGGTTTGTCCTTTTATCAGCCCCTGATACTCTCAAAATTCTTCTCTAGCACCACAATTCAAAAACATCAATTCTCCTTTGATCTTTCTTCAATGTTCAACTTTCACGTGCATATTAGGTCATTGAAAATGCTATGGCTTGGGTCAAATACACCTTAGTCCCCAAATTAACAGCCTTGCCTTTCAACACTTTAAAGAGACCTTGTGCAGATTTCCCTATGTCATTTCTCTTTTGACCTCCTGACTGCTACTTCCATGAGCTTTGATTGTAGGTCTGAGCAAGACGTAATCCCTGACAATGTCAACCTTTTATCCATTTATCATGTAACTTATTGGCTCCCTTGTAAGCATTTGGGTCTTTTTCACAATGAGTTGTCATCCATAATGAGGCAGTGACCCTTGATCTTCATCAGCAAGTGCTTCAAGCCCTCTCCATTTTCAGCAAGCAAGGTTGTGTCATCTGCATATTGGAGGTTATGAATAAGTCTTCCTCCATTCCCGATGCCACAGTCTCCTTCATATAATCCAGCTTCTTTGATGATTTGCTCAGCTTACAAGTTGAATCAATATGCCGAGAGCGTACATCTCTGACGCACACTTTTGCTCATTTCAAGCCATGCAGTTTTCCCTGGTTCTGTTCCCACAACTGCCTCTTGATCCATGTATGTAGATTCTACATGAGCGCAACGAAGTGTTCCCCTATTTCTGTTCTTCTCAAGGTGGCCCATAGTTTGTTATGATTCACCTAGTCCAATGCCTTTTGTGTAATCAATGAAACACAAGTAGATATCTTGAAAGTACTGTGGCTTGGTCAGGCACACCTTCACCCTCAAAGCAACGTCCTTCTTTATCAACACTCTAAAGAGGTCTTGGGCGGCAGATTTACCCACTGCTGCAGGCCTTTTGATCTCTTGATCGAGAAGGTCCTATGCTCCGTGAAAAAGCAGGAGACCCTGGAGAAAATGAATTGAAACCGTGACTGCAACAATGGACTCAAATATAGCAATTGTCATGGGTTGTACTGCACCTCACTACCGTAGCAACTTCCACGTTTGCTCAGTCTCAATAAGCTTTCAGATGAGTGAACGAGTGTCATTTCTATTCGGCCCGACAACTTTGTCCACCTTCATTTCAGATGGCAGCTGAGGGAAGCAGGGTACACCAGATACGGGGCATCAGGCCCTGCCAGAGTATCGGGGCCGTGTTCATCCAGTGGGAGGGCAGACACGCTTTCCATTCACCTGCGTTGCTTGCTCCCCGTCTCCTGCTAGATGAATGGCATCGTTTGCTGCAAGTCTATCAGTAATTTCTGAGTCTGTTCCCCAGTAAAAATGACCTCATTGTTTTGCACTTCTCTTCCATAATTATACAGTAACAGGAAAATACACTGGCTTTGAGGACAGCCACAGCAGAACTCGTGTGCTCTTTATGCAAGTTTGATTTATAGACATGTACTGCAGTGCCGAGTGACTATGAAACATTCATCTTCCCTCTGCTGGTTGCCATGGAAATCGAGTACACAGAACAGTGTCATTCCCGTCCTGGTGAGGCCTGAAGTAGTTTATTCCTTTGTTGTTCTCGTTTCTTAAGCAACTGCCTGGCATTCTTTCATTGTTGCAATTAATCATGCACGCAAGTTTTTAATCTTTCATCTCAAATAGAACTTTTTAAAAAAGTAGGAAAAGAATATGGGCCATTTAAATATCCTTGTGGCTTTCAATGCGCATTTGTGATTTTCCTTCCCAGTCCCATTGGGAAAATAGGTCATGTTGTTTTGGAGCATATTTTTTAAGCACATATTCATGTACAGACATTTCAATAAAGAGGGCAGTGTAGCAATTCGAGGAAGAAGCCACGCAGCTCAGGGAAACCTAAGGAACGCCAGGCTTCCAGTGCTTGGCGCTAAAGAAGTCACATTTTGAGTGCCACTGCCATCCACAAGCGAAACCAAGCCAAGCCAGCCAAGCTCAAGCTGGAGATGAGCAGTCCCCGGCTTCTTTTGTGTTGCTTCTTGGTGTCCTTATTAGTTGGAACTTCTTCGATTGTGGCTAGTTAGATAAGGTTCATATTAAGGCCTGGGGGTCCTTTTTTTTCTAAGCTAGATCAAGGTTTGCTTTGTATAGAGTAAGCACAAGGAATTCCCGGTGTTGTTCCCCATCTTTTCATCATAGATGTTTTAAAGGAGCTTTTGTGCTGCATTTTAACGTAGCCCCACTCAATGGTAGATTTTGCCCACAGTTGTGTGTGTCTTCTTGTGTGCCTGCCACAAGTGGTTCTCTGGCCAAGTCTGTCAGAGAAGAGAGCCTCTTCTGGGGTGACTGTCTGAGTGTAAATCTGCTCCCCTTTATATCTTAAACCCCCTTACATCTCTTCACAGTCGATTAGCTGGGAGGCCTTGGGAAGGCCTGCATTTCCTCATCTGTAGCCTGGGCAGCCATGAAATCAGGTACCTCTATGGTACTGAGGAACTTCCTGGGGAGAAGTCACGCCCGGTGCTTATCTCCCTGCTGGCTACAGAATCAGGGTACAGCTGGTGGCGCGGTGGTGGTGGTGGCGGCGGATGGTGGTCATGACTTCTCCTCTGCCCCACCTCCCACTGGTAGTACTACCACTACTACTACCGCTGCCACCCCGACTGCTGCGGCTAAGCCAAACCTGTGGCCATCGCGTGGATCCTGATTCACAGAGACCCCACAGTACACAGTCGCATTCTCCCCCTGGGATTTCTAAGACTGTAGATCTTTAAAGCAAGGATATTCGTTTGAGAACTGCGATGCACCCAACCCAACTATGGCAATTTCAGGCATATTATTTGCAGGCAAAAATTAGGTGCTGAATAAGCAGGGCCAAAGAAGAATCAATGCATTTTTAATTGTAGTGCTGTCCAAGAATATTTGAAGTACCACAGACTGCCAAGCCAACAAACCAATCCGTCTGGGAGGAAATACAGCCAGAATGTTCATTGGAAGGGAAGATGGGGAGACCTCGTCTCACCTACCTTGGGCCTTACTGAGAGAGACCGGTGCTTGGACAGGGGCATCATGTGGAGGGGCAGGGGGTAAGAGGAAGACTGTTGACAACATGGGTTGGCCCACTGGCTGCAACAATGGATTCAAACGTAAGACCAGGTGTGGGGATGGCACAGGACTGAGCGTTTCAGTCTGCTGGATGTGCAGTTGCTGTGATTGCAATCGACTGGCTGGCACCTGTGGTAGTCAGATGATTTTGTTTCAACCAGACACTTCTGGCCCGGGGTGAAGTCATCCTACCTGTCACCCAGCTCACAACTGGATGCTGCTGGCTCCTTGGGGGGGGGTGGTGGTGGTGGCTTTCTCTCTCTGTCTCTTCCCTGCTCACCTTCCTGCTGGCTGGGCCACCCTGAGAGCTGCCAGAGTCCTGCCATGTGTCCACCAACCTTGGATCCACCCGGCCCTTCACCCACGGGCCTGTGCTCTCCCTGCACCCTGCATCACTGGGACTCAGTCTGAAGAGGGACTTCGGGACTCGTAGAACTTACAGACTCGAGATGGACCAGGCTGGGATTTGCTTTCTTGACAATAGAATTACTTCTAGATAGAAAGATCCCTTTAGACATATGTGAGTGCCACTCGATTTGTTTCTCGAGTCAACCCAGCCTGACCCAACACCTAGCAGCCACAAGGGCACGAGGCAAAGTGTGCCAATCGAACCGCAATGCATTGCAGCGGAAATGGACTGCCACATCTTTCTCCCCCACCCTCAGCAGCTGGGTTCAAACGCCCCCCCCCCCTTCTGAGAAGCAGCCTACTTCTTCAGCACTGTGTACCCAGACTTCTTCCCCAGGATGCTCTAGGTTGAAGCAGTGGGGAAGCTGAGCTCCGGCCCAGGGAGAGGCTTCCTTGGATCTCCTCTGCGCCCAGCCCTAGAGCCCTCGGCCCCAGTCCCCACAGTCCAGGCTCAGGAGATGCTCTGTTTCACTCAGGCTGAAGGAATGTGCCCTGGATGATACTGGACAGTGGATGGGTGGCAGACAGCAATTTATGATGGTCTCTGTAGCCGCCCAGTGAGAACAGAGGCTGCTGCCGACTTTAAAGGCAAATTTCTCACCCCGAGTCCCTCCGTTGCTCTTGCGGGGTGGGGGGGGGGCAGCTCACGCACAGGGTGAGGGTACTTCATTGTGTCTTGGGTGGACTGTAGATTGTGCCTACAGCATCGAAGGAGGTCCTGGAGTCAAAGGTCCAAGCACCCAAGCTGCTCACTGAAAGGTCGGAGAATTGAGTCCACCTAGAAGTGCTCAGAAGAAAGGTCTGGTGATGTACTTCCAGAAAAGCAGCCACTGCAATCTGAGGGGCCGCAGTTATCCTCTGACACCCAGAGGGCTGCCCTGGTTTTCAGAGCCTGCAGAAGCGTGTGTCCCAATCTTCCCCTCAGCCCCAGGGCGCCGCCTGTCAGTCAGGAGTGACTTCAGTGTTCCACACGCCCGGCTGGAACCAGAGTTTTCCGAGCGGGTGGCAGCACTCACTTTGTTGAAATTCAGTCTTCTTGGCAGTCCTCCAGGGCATACTGCAATGCCGATCTGTTTGATTTAGCCTTTGTTTGGTTAGCCTTGCATCTTGTCTGTTTTACTTTGTGAAGTTCTTTTTTCCCCTCCCCCCAATTTTCATGCTCAAATTCCTTGGGCTTCGTTCCAGCGTATTCCCCTAGCTTGCTTCAGACTGTTGCTAAATGTTGTTGGGTGTGAATGCTCAGGAAAGGGGTGGCCTTGGATTCGTCATCTGTGTCCCCATCGTGTCATGAGGACAGTCAGAGAGCTTCTGGCCTCGGTCCCCTTGACTGGACTCTTGGCTTCTCCCTGCCCTCTCCTCAGTGGGCGCACTCTGATTCTAAGCGGGAGGATTCGTTGGACAATTCTGGGACCTTTTGTTCTTTCTACGTGGTTTCTCTGCTCTTCTTATTTCCGGGGGTGCTCTGGCACCTGTAAATAACACTGCCACTCTACACGGGAGTCACTTTTGACCCCCCCCCCTTCCATGTCACAGTCGAGCTCTGTGCCCCGCAGCTTGGAACGGCAGGTTTTTCACAGCTAGATTCCCAGACCTTTCTTTCGAGGTGAACTTGAACCATCACCCTTTGGTGACCAGCCAAATGCATTCACTGTTTGTACCACCCAGGAACGCCAGGCATCCTCCTCTGTCATTGTCACCAGTGAGCCCCTGGTGTCCATCCGTCCCATGGAGGGTCTTGCTCTTTTTGACTGAACCAAGTATGATGACCTTCTCCCCAAGCTGTCTTTCCCTGTAGACCTGAGATGAACTCTTGTCATCCTTGCGTCTAAGAAACATTCTGGTGATGCTTCTTTCAAGACCCATTTGCCCATCCCTTTAGTAGCCCACAGTATTCAGCATTCTTCACCAACACCATGCTTCCAATGCATCACCCCCTGCTTTTCTTTGTCCATCCAGTGTTTGCATCAACACGAGGCAACTGAAAATGCCATGGCCCTTGGGGGCAGGTGTACGCTTGTCCTCAAGGTGACACTTTAACTTTTTAACATTTGAAAGCTCTATTTTGCTGCATGTTTGTCCAATATACATCACTTGATTTCTTGCCTGCTGCTACCTCTTTGCATTTAGCAAGCAAGATTGTGTTATCTGCATATCACAGGTTGTTAATAAATCTTCTTCCAATCCTGGTATAGTCTAACTCTTTGGGTTATTTTCTCAACTTATGCATTGAATACGTATGGTGAAAATATAGGCTCCGGTGCATTGATGATGATAGGTTTTCTAGGTATATACAATCAAGATGCATTGTTAATTACTGGAGACTGGGTTGTTGGAAACAAAGAAAGAGTGGTTGTTGAAAGATAGAACCTTAATGATAGAAACAATTCTGAAGACCACATAACTCTATAAGACCAATGACTTCTTCAGGGCATATACCCTTTCCACCAACATAAATGGTGACTATACACATAGACCATGCCAGATAGAATACACAGGAATCAAATCTCCTACATCTGTGGGAAGAGAAGATGGAGATGCTCAGTATCATCAATCAGAACAAAGTCATGACCAACCATGGAACAGACCATTGATTGCTTATAAGTAAGTTCAAGTTGAAGCCAAAGAAAAGGAAAAGTTCATGAGAAGCCTATCTTATTACCTTGAGTACATCCCACTCTAATTTATAGACCATATCAAGAATAGGTTTATAGCACTGAGCATTCATGTTGAAAGACTAGATGAGTTATGGAGTGACATTGAGAACATCAAACATAGACAAAGCAAAAGCCCATTAAAAATAGAGAGAGGTGAAGAGGAGTGGGTCGGAGAGACCAAAATGGAAGCCAAGAGATTGTGAAGTTTGTTTTGGAATGTAGAGTAGCTTAGTGAGAGGAAGAAATGATAAAGTGAAAGAGCTGAGGCTGAGCCCCGGTGGCGTAGTGGTTGTGCGCGGGACTGCGGCCCACTGGGATGGAGGTTCAATTCCAGCTCCTCAGGAGCAAAGGCTGGGCCTAATACTCCCACCACCAGAGGACAGTAATGCCCAAAAACCAAAAAAAAAAAAAAAAAAAAAAAAAAAAAAAAAAAAAAAAAAAAAAAAAAAAAAAAAAAAAAAAAAAGAAGAAAAAAAAGAGCTGAACAGAAAGTTTTAAACCATAGTTCCAGGAGTCAAAATAAAGTAATAAGATGAAATGTGCTAAGACTTGGAGTCAAAAGACCAAAAGAGGAGGAGGGTACACTAGGCTTTTTACAAGCTTAATGTACTGGGAAAAAAAAGGTGAAGACTGATTTATAATGTGGAAGAATTCCATGAGAAAAATACTGAAAGACATAGAAGCATCAAAAGATTTTAAAAATATACAGAATCATTGTACCAACAAGAATTGGTCAGAATTCCTCATATTCAATGGCAGTCTGTTATCAAGAATCAGTGGTCCTGAAGGAAGATTTTTAAGCTGTACTGAAAGCATTAGCGAAAAACCAAGGTTCTAGGAAGTGATGTCAGACCAAGTGAGATGTTTCAACAAACAGATACTGTGCTGGAAGCAATCACTGATCTGTGTAAAGAAATTTTGAGGTGATCCATAGTGTGCCCATTCCAAAGAAAGGTGATCCAAGAGGATGAGGGAACTGTAAGGCAGTAACATAAACACACATGCAAGTGAACTTTTGCTGAAGTTGATTCAACAAGAGTTGCAACAAGATATTGATAGCGAGCCACTGGCAACTCAAGCTGGTTTCCGAAGAGGATGTGGAATGAGAGATGTCATTGCTGATGTCAGAACTTGACTGAAACCAGAGCACACCTGAGAGATGTGTACCTGTGCTTCACCAACTACGTACAAGCATTCAGTTGTGTAAGTCTCAGCAAACTGTGGATACCATTGTGAAGAATGGGAATTCCAGGACACATAATCATAGCTCGTGTGGAATCTGTATGTTGATCAAGATGCAGCCATTCAGACACACTCGCGGCATCCTCCTGAGTGGTTTGAAAACGGGAAAGGTGTGTCTCAAGGTTGTGTCCTTTCACCTACTTCTCCCATCTGAATCCTCAGCCAACCTCAAAGCAAGTAGCCTGTATGAAGAACGTGACATCAGGACTGGAGGTAGATTTATTAAATGCCTCTGATACATGGGTGATACATGGATTTGCTGAAATCAAAGAGAACTTGAAACTCTGATGAAGACCCAAGACCAAAACCTTCCATAAAGATTACACCACAACATGAAGAAGATACAAACTCTACAAGGAGCTAAAGCATAGCAATGATTGTGAGGCTGGTGCAGGACCAACAACAGCAAGGGTTTCATGCTGTTTGTACCTGGGTCCTAGGAATAGACCTCCTGGAAAGCACTTGTTTAACAACAACAAATGTTCGAGCCTGCATTGGAAAACCTTGGCATTGCTTTTAAAGCAATCACTGTAACCTAGACACTAAGGACATCTGATACGTTCAAGTCCTCAGGGCATTCTATTGTTTTGCATGGTGTTCACGTCAAACTTAACGGGACCAACATGCTTCCCTTTGGTGCCTTCCACTCAACCCAATTGCCGAGGGGAAACATCTCTATCCCATGAGCTTCTGCCTTGAACTTACATCTTTCTTTGTTTGGGAATGGATATTTGTTAGCCATTCTTGTATTATTGAAGCTGGGAATATACAGAGTATATATGAAAGACAATGTTGGAGCCTCTGGGGGCTTGCAGTCTGGGTGGGAAACCAAACATAGTTTAGTACAGAGGGCAGTCAGTCCTGAGAGATGAGCGCAGCAAAGAGCTGTGGGAGTAGACAGGAAGGACCTTGTGTACAGGCTGGAGAGGGAGCTGGTAGGCACATTGAAGGATAGATTGAACTGGGCAGACCGAGGAAGTCTTCAGGGAGAGGACATCTGTGGTGGTCTGCCAGAGAGCCTGGTCCCCTGGAATAAATGAGGACAGCTCAATTTAGTTAGTCTGCTACAGCATCGATTCATTACTATTTGCTTCTTATTTGGGTGGGTGAAATCGAAGGATGTGTGTGGAGACACAAGCGTCGAGGTAGATGAAGGCCAGATGATAAGGGACTTGTAAGACTTGTCAAGAAAGTTGCATTTGATCCTGAAGGCACTGGGAAACCACTGAAGTGTCAGAAGTAGGGAAGCCAATGCTCCGGGTGTCTTTTGCATGCTTTCTCCTATTGTATAGTAGAAAGTGGATTAACACGTGGCAGGAGTAGCCTCTATCTGGGTTGATACCAGGGACCTCCTTCCCCAAAGGAGCCTTTTCCTTTTTCGGAAAGTGTCTGTCCAGTTTAATTTACTATTTCCTGCATTTCCTTGGTCGTCAGGAAGGCTGATCCTAAGCCCAAGGCCCCCTTTTCTAACTCTTTGTCCTGAGGTTCAAATTCGGTGCCCTTTCCCGACCTCCTGTCTGGCTCCTACTCTTATCTGGATGTGTTGTCTGGCACATTCACTGGGTCTTCCACGTAACCATTGAAAAGAGAGTCTGTTGTTATGCCTGCCAGCTTGCATCCCATTAGGTTTTGACACCAGCCTGGATGTAGTCTGAGTTCAGTGAGCTGCCCTGAGTCCTGAAAAAAAGTCATTGGTGTTCACAGTGTGGACCCTCCTGACTAGGCCACGCTAAGTCAAAGAGGTCCTTGAGAGAATCTCCTCAATCCTCTCATTTTCTCTGGTGGGCGAGTTTTCCCAGGAGGTTCCCTTGTGCTTCTCCCCTCCTCCCCTTCTAAGACAATACATTGGGGAAGTGGGGTCAAGATAAGATGGGGTCAGTGGGGGTAGCTAGTAGACTGTAGACAAGTTACTCAACTTCTCTCTGCCCCTGTTTACTCATCTGAATAACCCAGCCTACTCCTATTAAGGAAGCCTATATCCTGAAGCTATTTTAAGGAATAAACGAGTGACCTGAGAGCTGGCTGATCATAAGTACCTACTGTTTATTAATGACCAAAGTGGCTTCATTTCCAGTCTGAGATTTTATTTTGTGTTGATGATGTTACAGAAATACCCAGAGTTTTCAGGAAATTCAATTAGCTTTTCTCTTTTCTATAAGGCAATAGGTAGCAGTCACCTTCCCAAAGGCAGTCGCCTTCTTAGTTTGGGCTAGCTGGGGGCAGGCTTTCCTTGCTACCAGGAGTGGTAAAAATAGCAACTAGTTGATAAAACCTTTGAAGGCAGCTCAGTCTCTTTGTCGATTTTCCCAGAAATAGATTTTGAGCCAGTGTACATGCCCTGAAAAGGGGGCTCTGGTTTGTCTGAGGGCACGTCAGGCAAGGACAGTTTTTTACAGAGTGACCATCAGGTAAGGTAGAGAATGGGATCCGTGGTGGAAGAACAGAAAGGGCCCTGGAGGCATCATGGGTGATGAGTCAAGCTGGTCACTGGAAGGCCAGCAGGGCGAGCCCACCATCCTCTCCACAGGAGCAAGGTGGGGAGCCGTCTGTCCAGAAAAGAGTTGCAGCCTTGGAAACCCCCAGGGGCAGTTGACTCAACAATGATGAGCTTGGTGGAAGAGGCAGGAGGTGAAGGGCTTTGAGTCAACTAGGAGACCCTGGATGGTTGGGATTAGGCAGTAAGATGCGAAGAAGCCCTGTCAGAAAAGGCTTTGTGGGGCGAGAACAGCAGCGATGAAAAGAGTGAGAGGTGATGCTGGAAGAGTCAGTAAGCAAGTGTGATCAAACCCAAACCAAACTCACTGCCATTGAATGGATGCCGACTAAGACAGTGACATAATCTCCTGTCCACTTGCAAAGGAGGGTGGGGGGAGTCTAGCCTGTCATTAAGGTGGCAGCCTGATGACTGCATTTGGAGGTGCTGCGGAAATAATTAGCTCATGGGAGGCCAGATACTCTGGCACTCTCTGCTACACCTTTCTCTTGACAAGTCACCTGGAACTGTGCCTGTAGAGTCAGAGCCCTGGAGCTGGAGGAACCATGTGGAGACCCACACTGGTGTTAAGATGCTTCCACCGCCACTGGACCCGCAAGATCTTCCACCCACAAGATTGTCCACCCATCTTCCTGTATTCTGCATCATTGCACGTGTTGCATGAATCTGAAGAGAAATGTACAGACAGGTATCTCTCTTATACCTATATGAATGTCTATAAATTTGTCTCTCTATCCAACCCAGACTAACATGTTGACTCAGAGCAACATTATAGGACAGGGTAGAATGGTCCCTGTGAGTTTCTGAGACTTACCTCTTTATGGGACAAGAAAGCCTCTTCTTCTCCTGAGGAGCTGCTGATTTTTGGAACTGACCCTGCCTCTAGCAGTCCAATCCTTAGCAATGACTTGAGTCATGAAAATCACTCCCACGGATGAAGTTGCTGTGTGTCTTGCCCTATTCACCAAGCTTACTTGTATTAATGACCTTGGTCCACAGAGCAACGCAAGGGGCCAGCCTCTGTCACTTCACCCCTGTTACAGGTGAGAAAACTGAGGCAGCGAAATGGCTTGATGAAGGTCCCAACAGCATTCAGCCTTGACCCAGACGGTCTGACTCCAGAATACCAGCACAGGTGGACATGCCCATCCTGCAGAGGATGATGGAGGACTTCGCTCTTTCCTCTTTTTACTCCCTCTGTGTCTACCCTAAAACCTCGGGATCCATCAGAACTGTTACCATTTACGGAGTTTGAAGGAATTGTTTGCTCTTGGAAACTTTATCAGTGTAATTTCAGTAGAGTAAAGGACAGCTTCTGCATGCTCCCCGTCATAGAGAGAACTGTGTCACCCACGGCTGTCATCCTTTCCCCAGACCTCAGGTTGTAGCTATGTACAAACTCACCCGCTGGCTTGTGCCTCCCTTTTATAACACATTCCCAACTTGGGGCAGTTTGGTCAGAAAATCTTTTGATTACAAATATCAAAAGCCTCATCCTACAATATTGTATAATGCAATTGTGCTAATGGCAAAAAGGAGACCCTCTATTTTAGACTGCCACAAACAGTGGACACATCCCATTGGGAAGTTTTCTATGACTTCACTGAAATCCCCATTTCTCAGATCCCCTCTCCTCATCTCAACCTTTCCTTGGGCCTTCATATAAATCATGGGATGGCTTGCATTTCCCAGCACTCTTTCTCTTCTCCTTCTGGGGTAGAGGGTCATGCATGCGGCTGTTGGCCCGTCATCCCAGAATTGACTCTCATAGTACTAGGGAACTATTCCGATTCCTCATTTTCAGACTAGGGTGTGTTTCTCTCTCCTCACTTATTTATTGCCTCCCTGAACTTCAAGTTTCTCATCGGAAGGACTCCCAGCGTTAATATCCTTGTGTGGCAGTCACCTAATCTGGTGCCATTTAGAGAACTAAGAGGGAAGGGGCGGAGTACAGCCGGTCAATCTGGAGATAGCCAATGAGACCTCTGTGTGGGCGTGGCCTTCTCCTCTGAGAATTCTGGTACTTCCTTCTTGGAAGCAGGAGACATTCACTCCCTTGAAGACATTAGACTAACAAGGTGGATTCTCTGCAAGACACCTCTGAGCAGAAGCCACACGAACCTACTCTGATGTGGCCAAAAACCTGGACCTGGAGAAGTCACGTGGAGACTCCTGCCAGTGCTGAGATGCTTCCAACACCACTGGATCCAGAGACTTTCTACATGCTGGCTCTCCCTTATGTACATAATCATGTTTATGAATTTGTTTCTCTAGTCTACCCAGACTAACAGACCTCGTTCTTCATTTCTGTTCTTTTTGGTTGTTTGCTCATGGGAGAACATTGCCATCCACAATGCGGTGGCTCCACGCCAAGGCATGAAGAGGGAAAGAAAAAGCAGAGCATTTCCTCTCATGAAGTTCCCTCTGCCTGGATTAACAAGCACTTACCGGGCCTCTACCGTGTGCCCTGGTGTTTCCCTGCCGAGGGGGTGAATCACTGCAACGTCCCATTCTCAGACTCCCTGCCAGCGAGGTCGTTTTGTCTCAGAGTGACCCTGAAGGACAGAGGGGAGCTGCCCCCGTGGTTTTCCAATACTGTAGATCTTCCTTGGGAGAAGAAAGCCTCATTTTTCTGCCTCAAAGGGGCTGGTGGGTTTCAGCGACTTGACTTTGTTGTTAGCGGCTCAACCTGTAACCCACCACACCCCGGGGGCTGCTGGGTTTTCGACTGAGGCGGAATTTATCTTTCCTCACTTTCTTTATCGCTAATCTTACCCACATGCCTACATTATTACCGCATGGTCTTTTTTTGCTTTAATCTTATGTTCTTAAACTCAAGCAAACAAATCAAAACCAAACACCTTTTCTTTCTCTCCAAGCGAACTTTATGGCAAAATATTATCAAGCCATATTTCCATTTCCATTTTTTTTCTATGTGAAGAAGCACCATTTAAGCACCTGGTTTAAATGGGTTATGTGCCTTTGGAAAAATCATGGCCATCAAATATGCACATGTATTCCAGATGAGTTTTCTGACACACTGGTTTTAATAGATTGAAGATGCCACAGAATTGGAGTCTTCTTTGGATTATAAATTGCCCAGAACCAAATGTACAAGGACCTTCATATGAATATAATATTTAAGTGATCACAGTTGTATTAAAAAGAGAAAAAGAAAAAACCTATTAAGAGTTGTGTCATGTAATCATGAATTCATGTGAGAGCCACAACAAAAAGAATTATTGGACTATTTGTCATATGATAAGCTGGATGATGATGGTGGTAATGTCTGTCATCTGTGAGTACCTTAATGAATGCAGGCATTGTCATTGTTCCCATTAATTCTCATAATATTCCTATTCCCATTCCTCAGATAAGAAAATTGAGCTGAGAGAGATTAAATAATGTTCCCAAAGTCACACAGTTAATGAACAGATGATGACATTTTAATTGGCTTGCTGTTGCCTTTAGCCCATCATTTTTAAGGGAAAGCTCATTCTTCTCTCGCCTCAGACCAGAAAAGCTAGCTGGTGCCCTGCAGATTGGGACCACAGTAGAAGATCCTGGGCAGAGTAGCCTGGCAATCCAGAGCAGAACTCGGAATCACGCACAAGGCTAGGCTTATTAGTCAGATGGACACCAGAGAAACTGTGGCCCTCAGACACCCTTCAGTGCTGGAACTTCACCTTCCCCCAGGGATTACCTTTACATTAAACCAGCCAACCAAATGAACTAATTTCTGGGAGGGACAAGTTCTTCAGGACAGCCAACCAGAGAAGACCAAAAGAATACCAGTGGCAATACCAGGAGGGTGGACGGAAAGTGGGGTAGAAAGGGAGAACCCATTGCAAAGATCTACATGTAGCCTTCCTGGGAGACGGACATCAGAAAAGTGGATGAAGGGGAACTTTGGACAGTGTAAGGTATGACATAATAATTTATAAATTATCAAGGGTTCATGAGGGATGGGGGAATGGGGAGAGAGGGACAAAAATGAGCTGATACTAAGGTCTCAAGTAGAAAGCAAATGTTTTCAGGATGATGAGGGCAACAAGTGTACAGATGTGCTTGACACAATGGTTGTATTTATATGGATTGTGATAAGAGTTGTAGGAGCCCTCAATAAAATGATTTAAAAAGAAGAAGAACTGCATTTAGCCCCAAGCTGAGTTGGTCAAGAGGAGGCAAGAAGGAAGGAGGAATGGAAATGGGGCAGCCAGGAAGGAATTGTAGGATGCTCTTGCCTCGAGGGGAATGCAAGTTATGTGCAAAATGCGTGTAAATTGTTGAATGGGAAATGAGTTTGTTGCACTCACCTTCACCCTCACCACCCTAAAATGTTCACAAATAATCCTGACACAGTGACACTCATTCTCCTTGTCCCTAAGTCAGCTCTTTGCCTTGGTCAGCGATACTGTGGTCCTCTCAGACTCGCCCTCGTGGTCACCGTTGAATTTTCCTTGTCTGCCTTTCTGCTGTCCATCCCCCATTTCAGGTGCCGTTGAATGGAATTCCGTCATTGTTCTAGCCCTGTCCCATCACCGAGTCTAGTGTAACTTTCCACTGTCACCCCACTTTCCCGTCACCCACGTCTAGAAGCTTACGACTCGCCCTGAAGTTACGGCTGGAGACCAACCTCCTCAACTCCTCCTTGAAGGCTGCCTCCCTCTGACTCGTCTCCTCCGGTACCTTCTCCCCAAAGGCACTATGACTTCGCACACCAGGTTCCTTTTGCAGGACCGCACGTTGGCTCATACGCTTTGCTAGTGAGTCAGCAGACTTGGGGGAACCACAGAGACCCAGCCCCCAACAAAAAAACACCGTCACACCTTCCATCGTACCTCTGCTGTTGTATCTTCTGACTCAGTTACCCCTGACCTTCGATCTCACACTGTGCATTCAGTGGACAGTGGTTGGATGCCACTGTCGCCAGTGCACCTTCAAACTACCCTTCCACAGAAGTCGCCTTAAAAGTAAATACGCCGTGGCTGTTTGCACGCCCTGCTTTCATCATCTATCTGTTTGGTCTCTCTCAGATTGCTGCACGAATCCCAAACAAACATCGATGGTATGTGTGTGTGTGTGTGTATGTGTGTGTGCTGTTTTCACAAGTTAATGAAATCCTATTTGCGTGGCTTTCATGGCACCTGGAACTGCCCTTCCCCTTCTCTGCTATGCATTCGTTGATTCCATGACAGTCCACCCAGCCCTCTCTTTGCCAAATAGCAAAGCAGCCTTTATTCAACAGTGTCTATTTCACTTTTGTGTAGGGACTCTATTCTAGGAACTCATTCTTCCCTGGGAAACAATCACTGCTTCCTGGAGAAGAAGACTGTTCTTTTCCCCCCTCCAAATGCATGAAATTTCAAAAATGAAACCCTGCATCAGACAGAATGATCACATGGTTTGGGGGGGTGGGTGGGGGCGGGTGGAGACAAAAGCAAAATGCAGACAGTCTTTTAAGGTTCTGTGGCTACTGGTCATTTAAAAACCTGGTAATTAGAACATGTCCGCTTCAAGAGTGAGTTTTACATTGAGCCTCAAGAAAATATTCACCGCTAGTTCCATAAGGAAGCTGTGCAGCAAAATTGTGCCTGATGGATTCTTGAGTGTGTGTGTTAGCTTCCCCTTTCCCACATGTACGTGGTGAGATGGAGCCATTCGGAGTTTCAGTGATTTGTGAGAGCCAGATCTGTGCGGCACACAAGCGTGGCGGGCTTCTTTCTGTGGCTTTCTGCTCCTCGTAGCCGACCTTATGTGCCGAGTCTCCTTTTTCTCTGGCTGAGAGAAGAAATCACATTTTGTAAGCACTTCACCCAGGAATATGTTCACAGGGCTCTTCGTCTCTGATTGCCTCTCCCAGGACAAGAGTACCTGTAACATCTGGCAAGAACGAGCACTATCGCCTCAAGAGCACATGGCCATTTGGGCAGGAAAAAAAGAAGGTAATAGCATTAGGAACAGACTATAACTCAATTCGTGCCCAGTTACAGATGATGATAGGGTTTCTTTGTAGTTTAGAGCAGATCCAGTCTGTGTGATTAACAGATAGACATTAGATCCCACCATTCCCTTCCACTGGGGTTCTCAGCCCCCAGCTGTGACCCGTTGCAGCTGTGCTACGGTCTATCCACCCCAACCTCCCCCTCCTCCATGACCCCCCCCTCGGCCCCCACCTACTTTTAACTAAACCCGATATTCAGATGTTTTTGCATGATAAAATCGGGAGCACTTGTGTCACCTCCATGGAAACCTTGAGATGAAAGAAACTCATGGGGAGGTGCATATTCCTGCATCTGCTGGCCAGAAAGTGAGTGAGCACTGCTGCTGGTTCCATGGGTGCTGGTGTGGCAGTCATGTATTCGTGATGTCATTTCCATGATTGGGATGTAGGGGTGGAGTCTAGCCTTTTAATCTGGAGATAGCCAATGAGGCCTCTGTGTGGTCATGACTTTCTCCTGAGAAATCTGGGACCTCTTGTGGTATTTCCCAATTGGAGAAGAGAGACTTGACTTTCAGTCTCTGAGAGTCAGTCTCCGAGACAACGAACTACTGCTAAGATATGGTGGCATGCTGATTGATCCTGATTCCTGAAGAATGGAGGACCCGAAGGAGAAGCCACATGGGCTTGCCCTGATGGAACAGACCTCTGGGACTAGAGAAGCCAGAGAGCCCCGGCCAGCGCTGAGATGCTTCCACTGCCAATGGATACTGCTGATGAACCCTGAACCCTGGAAACGAGGAGCCACGGGGAGACCCCGGCCAGTGCCAGGAAGCCTCTGCTTCACATGCTTCATGAATTGGAAGGAGACCTCATAGACTGGTATCGGAAATATGGGCTAATATTGGACTTATGGCTTTGGACTGGACTGGGTTGGGATGCTTTCTGAATACTCCATTCCTCTTATATAGAAACCTTTCGCTTATATCCATATGCGTGTCTATGAGTTAGTTTCTCTAGTCTATCTGGACTCACACAGCTGGGGACAAGGCAACCCTCCCCCTCCCTGACTCTGCCCTCTCAGGATTCCTGTGCTTGTTGTTGAAAGACAGGCGAGAGCTGAGGCAACCGACGCACACGATTGCTTCACACTCAGAAGCAACCCCCTGCTATCGGGTCAAGGCCAACCCGCAGAGAGCCAACAGGACAGGGTAGAACTCCCTCTGTGGGGTTCTGAGCCTACTGCTTCACAGGAAGCGAAAGCTGGCAATAAAACGCTTGCAAGCCAGACAGGATAAACGACAGAAGATGCCCTGAAATGCGGCACCATTCTGGATCGGAAGATTGGGGACGGCCTTTCTGTGGGGGGACAGGTGCGCTGAAACCTAACTGATGTAAAGCTGCCACCTGGGTCCCTGCAGCCTGGCAGGCCCGGGAACCTGTGCCACCGGCTGGATTGCCAGCAGCGAAGGACAGCACGGTCGGAGATGAGATTTGAGAGGGAGCCAGGAGCCAGGCGATGTACTGACATCACCCCATGTATGTTCTGTTCTGCCCTGGACTAGCTGCCAGATCGAGTTCCGTACCACCTATCGATATTACACATGCATAGTGTGTTGTTGGACTCCTTGGGTGGTGCACATGATGGGCACCCTCGGCTGCTCACTGACAGGTGGCAGGCTTGGGTTCACCCAGAGGCATCCTGGAAGAAAGGGCTGGCAATCTGCTTTGGAAAAATCGGCCAGGCAGGCCTCTACTTGAGCACACGGGGTGGCTGTGAGTCAGGCTGACTTGAGGACAACGGGGAAAATGACACACGGACCTTCCCATACCTGGTAAAAATAAAGGGTGAAAGACTGGCTGTAGCGCCCTCAGAACCACACATTTGGGGAGCAGTCTCAGCCTGCAAAGTTCTGTTGTCTGGTTACAGTATGTCCTACCATGCGTGTGCACCACCTTCGCGTTTCCAATTATCACTTAAATTCAACTAAACAGCCATCTTCTGGGTACATGCTGGGTCCAAGATACAGATTCTCCCGCTGGGCTGTTGTGGACCAATGCCGCAGAAAATGCGATTAGGTTTCATTGAAAAGCTGCTCTCCTCGATCCCATCTATTTAAATCAGTGGGTGCCTGCACCCCTGTGTCTCCCACCTCATTTATCCTTAGTGCAGAACTGATGAAATGATACTGAGGACCAAATAGATCATGTACATGACAGTGATTGACAAGCTTAACATGGTCTTTCCTATTCTGCAGTGGAGATGTACATAAAGGATGTTGGAGGTCGCAGGGGCAGAAGGACAAAAGTGTGTGTCATGAATATTTCTCTTCTGGGTGAAATAAAGGGGCTTAAAACTTTTAGGCATGTGGAGACATTTGATGAAAACTAAACGCACACATATTTCTAAGTGTCAAAGCAGCCCATCTGTAGACCACGGTGGTGGTGATTTAACTGTCTAGTTTAGATTTAGGGATCAGGAATTAAGAGAGATGATCTCTCTGTGAGTCTCCAGCTCATTTGAAGTTAAAATAGACTCATGAAAAATTTCCACTGAATTAAACTTTCCAGTGATTTCTAAGACACTGGAATGCATTACCAAGAGTGGTTATTGAATCTCCCTTTCAAGATAATTAATAAAGATACCTTCTTTTCTTTAATAGGGAACAAACCAGGCAAGCGTTTGGGTTTCCTTCTAGCTGAAATAAGCCCTCAAACCCTTTCCTGGACTTGTTGATATTAATTCCACTCCTTGACTGCTTGTTTTGTTTTATTCTGTCTGATGCTCCCTGATTCGGCAGCTTAATAGGTTTTCCTCCTGTTTAGAATAAAACTGTAGAAGCCAGTGCCATATTTAGCATCTCTCTGCAGGCCTGGCCCAATCCCTCTTCCCGCTGGCTTGATTCCAGTGGGTTCTGGGAAAGTACCGACAGGGCCTGAGTGTGTGACAGGGCAGAATGCTTTGGGCAGCTCCCTCCTGCCGGTCACTCTGCTGTGTGTGTGTGTGTGTGTGTGTGTGTGTGAGAGAGAGAGAGAGAGAGAGAGAGAGAGAGAGAGAGAGAGAGAGAGAGAGAGAGAGAGATTTGAGCAGGAAAAATATACACACATGAAGGGAGTCCAAAAAGTTCATGACAAACGGGAACAAAAAGCTAAAGACATTTTTCCATGAGCTTTTCTGAAGCCTTCGCATAGACTCCTTCCAAGTTTGGTAGAAACACAACACCATGGGCACCTGACTGGGCTTCCTGGGCAGCCCAGCTTGGGGTGGAGGGTTAACTCTGCCTCTGAGATCATCTGGCCTGTGTTCTTCCTGTGTGTATCTTGACCTCATCCTCGCAATGCACACTGATAGAGCAGAAACAATAGAATGTCTTATTTGGCTTCACCTTTACATCTGATGGAGCGGCAAACTGGCTTTCCACTCACTGTTCTATTTTTAAGGCTCATCCCTGCTAGCGCATGTGCCTTCCGTGCCTCTGCACTGTGCTGGGGTATCCTGGATGGTCCTTGAGGAAGCACAGTAGCTCGTTCCTGTGAGTGCCATCTAGAACCAGTTGGGCCATTGAGAGACAGGCACTTGTAAGAAAGCAGGCAAGGAAAATATCAGCACCGTTAGGAGAGAGTTCTTATCTTTTTTTTAATATAAATTATTTTACTGGGGGCTCATACAAGTCTTGTCACCATCCATACATCCATTGTGTCGGGCACCTGTATACATTTGTTGCCATCATGGTTCTCAAAACATTTGCTTTCTACTTGAGCCCTTGGTATCAGCTCCTCATTTCTCCCCTCCCTCTCTCAATCCTCATGAACCCTTGATAATTTATAAATTATTATTATTTTTCTATGTCTCATACAGTCTGATGTCTCCCTTCACCCACATTTCTGTTGTCCTTCTCCCCAGAGAGGAGGTTATGTGTAGATCATTGCGATCACTTCCCCCTTTCTCCCCCGCTTTCCTCTTCCCCTCCTGATACCGCTACTCTCATTATGGGTCCTAAGGGGTTTATCTTCCCTGGATTCTCTATATTTCCAACTTTAGGAGAGACTTCCTTTGGAGGGATGGGCTTGCCAAAAAATGTAACCAGAATTGTAAACTGTGACGTTGAGGGACCGGGGTGGGGGAGCAGGGCAGCCCGTGATCAGTGACTTCCGTAGAGGAATGCAGGAGGGGGGTAATGACTCCCTTTCTCCCCCAGATGTGAAAAAGGGGACAGAGATTGGTCATAAATGGGGCACCACCAGAAACCCCTTGACATGGACTATTAAGACAGTGAATGGGCAGTTTTCCCCTGAAACGTTTCTCATTATATAGGCACCCTGTCATTTGTTCCTCCATTTCCCTACTGGTGGCACCTTGGTAACTGTAGCAAATACTGCGCAGGCATGTGGGTGTTCCTTCTTCTCTGGGGGAGTGCCATAGGAGTGGGGTGGCGGGTGGCTCTGCTTGCACGCCTGCAGCTTCCCTTGCTTCCAAAGTGGCAGCTTTCACTGTTGCCGTGGGTGGCGTCCAGCTGGTTCAGCGATTCATGTGACCCCCGGGCCACCCTGACAGTCGTGTGGCCTCATGTTGCAGCTGTGGAGTCCATCCATCTCACGGAGTGAGGGCCTTCCTCTTTCCCCCTGAACTTTTTGCTTTACCAAGCATGATGGCCTTCCCCAAGGACTAGTCCATCCTGATAACCTGTCCGAAGTAAGTGGCATGATGTTGTCTACAGGGCATTTTGACTGAATGAACTTCTTCCAAGACATTTATTTATTCTTTCGGCACTCCACGGTCTGTGTGCAGCATTCTTGGCCCACACTCTAACCCCAAGGCATCAGTTCTTCTGTGTGCTTTGTTGTCCAGCTTTTGCAAACATTAAAAACACCGTGGTCTGTGTCAGGTGCACCTCAGTCCGCAAAAGAGACATCTCTGCTTTGGAACACCGTGAAGAGGTCTTTGGAACAGATTGGTCCCCGGCGAGATGCTGGTTGAGTTCTTGACTTTGGCTTCCATGGGCATTGATTAGAGATTCAGCTAAATGAAGTCTTCAGTAGCTTCAGCATTTTTTGTTTGTTTGCTTGTTTGTTTATCCCAAGGTTGCTTACTGGTCCAGGTAGGAAGATTTTTGTTTGAAGTGTAATTCATCCTGAAGGCTGCAGTCTTTATCCGTTGGGGCCTCAAGTCTTCCAGCATGTAAGCTTGGTCATCTGTGTATCACAGTTACTTAACGGATGCCACTTCTTCCTACAATCCAGTTTCTTGGGTCCTTTGCTCAGCATACAGAATAAATAAGTATCATGAAAGGACACACCTGGAAGCACACCTTACCTGACTTCGAACTACACAGAATCTCCTCGTTCTGTTCAAATGACAGCCTCTTGGTCTATGTGAAGGTTCTGCAGAGCACAACGGAGTGTTATGGAATTCCCATTCCTCCTAGCGTTACCTGTCATTTGCTATCATCCACACAGTAGAGTGTCTTTGCATAGTCAGTAAGACTTCTTTCTGGCCTTCTCTCACCAGAGTACATCAGACTTATTTCCTTTCTACACCCTTCTCAACACTTACCATCAGACACGTTGTTTCTGCCGATCGCTTGGGTGTGAAATGGTATCTTGTCATAATTGTGACTTCTCTGCTTACTAGTATAGTTCAGCACACTGTTTGCCGACCATTTGAGTTTCCTGTTCTGTCAGTTTCCTCCTCGTATTGTTGGCCCACATTTAAAATGATTGTATAGTCATTTTTAATTTTGGTTTATAGAGGTTCTGTATGTAGTCTGGATATTCTTATAAGTGGGTTCTGTATATAGTCTGGATTTTAATTCTTATATTGAGCCACAACAGACATTTACCCATCATATCTTGATTTTTTAAGAGTCCTTTTTGATATCTATTTTCAAGTTTCTGAGAGGTCTATTTTTGTTTGTTTGTTTGTTTGGGGGGGGTGCATCACTGCCCTCTGGTGGTCGTAGGAGCTACCCAGTGCTGCTCCTGAGAGCCGCCGCTGGATTTGAACCACCAAGCCCGCGGGCCGCAGTCCCGCACTCAGCCACGTACGCCATCGGGGCTCAGCCTTTCTGAGAGGTCTTAGAGGGAAAATGAAAGAAAAAAACCATATATGACTTCTGCTGTGTCCAAAGTCTGAAATTTTGTAGAGGATGTATGTAATATCACAAGAGTACACTAATATGGTCTACTTTGTGATTTTCTGCCTGTTGGGACAATTGCTCATATCTTTCTTCCTGCAGTGTATTAAAACAGAATGCCTCACCGCACGGAGTTGATTCTGACTCACAGGACCCTATAGGAGAGGGTAGAAATGCCTGTGTGGGTTTTCCAGACCCTAACTCTTTTTAGGAGTAGAAAATCTCATCTTTCTCTCAACAGGCAGGTGGTGGTTTTGAACTGTGGGTCTTGAGCTTATCAACCCAGTGTGTAACCACCGCATCACCAGTGCACTATATCACCTTACATTAGGCAGTGTGCCTGGTGTTGCTGAAAGGTTTATATTACTTCTCATTGTCGGAATTAATGCTTCACAAATTTTTCTTTTCTTTTCAAGCCTTTTCTTTCTTTTTTTATTTTTAAATGTCATTTTATCGAGGGTTTGTACAATGTTTATCACAATCCATACATCCAATGTGTCAAGCTCATTTGTACATTTTTTGCCATCAGCATTTCCAAAACAGTTTCTTTCGACTTGAGCCCTTGGTATCAATTTCTCATTTTTCCTCCTCCCTCCCTCCTGAACCCTTGATAATTTAAAAATTATTATTATTTTTCAGCTCTTACACTGACCGATTTCTCCCTTTACCCATTTTTCCCTGGGTCCACTCCCCTGGGAGGAGGTTATATGTAGATCATTGTGACCAGTTCTCACTTTCTCCCCCAATCTTCCCCTTACCTTCTTGGTATAGCTACTCTCAATATTGCTCCTGATGGAGTTATGTGTCCTGAATACCCTGTGTTGCAAGCTCATATCTGTACCTGTGTACATGCTCTGGTCTGGTTGGATTTGTAAGGTAGAATTGGGGTCATGATAATGGGGGATGGGAGGGGGGAAGCATTAAAGAACTTGAGGAAAGTTGTATGTTTCATTGGTGCTTTGCTGCACCCAGGCTGGCTCATCTTCTCCCCACGACCCTTCTGTAAGGGGTGTCCAATTGCCTACAGTTGGGCTTTGGGTCTCCACTCTGCAGTCCTCATTCACAATGATAAAATTTTTTGTGCTGGATCCTAGATGCCTGATATGTGATCCTGATCACCTCATGATCACACAGGCCGGTGTGCTTCTTCCCTGTGGCTTTGCTATTTCTCAGCTGGCTGACCACTTGTTTATCTTCAAGCCTATAAGACCCCAGACATCATTTCTTTTGAAGCCAGTCACCATCAGCTTTCTTCACCACATTTGCTTATGCATCTGTTTTGTCCTCAGTGATTGTTTCGGGAAGAGCTTCACTAATTTTTTACCTCAATGCAGTTACCTGAAAAGGCACCATGAAAAGGCTCTGGATGATGAAAATTGAGCTCATCCACCATTTGGCAACTCTACCTGTAGTACACTTCCCCACTTTGATATAACCACAGTAATGCTGTATGAAAGCACTGTTGCCACCCAAAGACACTTGAGCACTAACTTATAACCAATGGCAGTTTTTTATATTTCAAGGGGAATATATTATGATTTTTGTTAATTCCTCATGGGAATAGTTTCTTATAGAGTCATAGAAAGTCACCAGACTTTCTCTGGTGTAAAGTGATATGGAGAACCTTGGTAAACCCTTACTTGACACCTGTGAGGTTCCTTGGCATGCCAAAGACCACACACTTGGGCAGCCATCTACAGCTCCGAGTGTTGCCACCAAAGGGGTGACTTTCTCCATCAGAAATTGGTTGTGTTGTTCTCTCTGCAGGGGTTGAGGAAAAGATTCTTTCGCAGCTCTTTCGGGAGCCTCTGGAGCTTCATGTGGGTCTCCTGAGCTCCTACAGGGCTCATCACACGGCATCTTCCTGCTGTGTGTCCTGAGCCCATGGCTCCTCCAGGATGTCACTCAGAGAAGATTAGGACGTAATCTAGTTCGGTATGACCTATCTGATGGTATCTTCAGAGGAGGAGCCCATTTTCCCAAACAAGTTCATATTCCCAGGTCGAGGGGTCAGGTCTCCTTTTATGAGGGAGGGGTGAACGCAACTCACTCCCCAACAGAGAGCATAGCTCAGGGTGAGCACTCCGATCTCGCCACCTGACCACCAGAATTCCCTCCATGGCCAACAATGTGAGAAGCTGCTGTTTCTATTGAGTTTACTTGTATTTCGCCTGCTAGCTTTCCCTTGTTGATTGGTTTCAATGTGTTTGGCTTGTTGATGCCATCGTTTTCATTTCTCCAATACTAAAGGGACTGTTGATCATATTTCCTTAAATTAGCCTTATGGAAATAATGAGTACTATTTTTTTTCTTCCTTATTTTGAATGGCATTTACATCCTACTCTTTCCAACAGGTTGTCTAAATAAGTTAAATGCTATGGTAAATTATTCCAAAATGGCATATTAACATTTGCATGAATTAAAACTATGGTGCAATAGTTTGAATCAGATTGTAACTAGATGTAAATTTGTAAATGTTTACAGCTAATTTTTTCCCTCTGACTTCCCTCTCTGTTTACAGTTAATTCTTAAATATAATTCTTCCATGCATGACTGTTTTTATTTCACATAACTGTCAATTCAAGAGCTAAAATATCACCATTAAGCTACCTACTCATGTCTTCTTCCTGCCTTCCTCTTATAGGTACTACTGTCCAATGTTGACTTTTTATTATTTCATAATACAAAAACACAAACATAATGCAATGCACCTATATTTTTTGGGGGGGGGGGCATCACTGCTCTCCGGTGGTGGGAATAGCACCTATATTTTTTATCTGTGAATATTATATATAAAGAGCCCTGGTGACACTGCAGTTTCGGTGTTGGGTTGCTAACTTTAGGATCAGTGGTTCAAACACACCACCTTCTCCTCATTAGAGAGGCGAGGCTGTCTGCTCCTGTCAAGATGTAAAGGCTTGCTATGAGTCAAAATCAACTCAATGACAGTGAGTTTCGTTTGATGTATATCGCATATGTTTTCTTACACATACACGCACACATGTTGACCTAGAAGAATGAGCCAAAATGTGTTGCTACTAGGATTCCAGTGCATACATGCATGGATTTATTCCCAACGAGATGTATTTCAACATGTTTATGAGATCATTGGATGGCTGCAAACTTATTCAGTGGTACTCTTGACTCAGTCTCACCAATGTGCTTCGAAAAGAAAAGAAAAAGGTCCAGTCAAAGCAATGACTTGAAGGAAATTGCTGGGGCAATTATATTCAAAGTCGAGAGATCAGCTCAGAAGGTTATGGTAACTGGACTCCCACGGGACAATTTTGACAGTTTTTTTTTAAGTACACAGGATGGTCACCAGGCCTTACTATGAAGTTTTAAGAAAATCGAAAACTGCACTGGTGAGAAAAAAGCAGGCAATTTATGCCCCGGAATCCCCTCCACCCCCACAATGTACCTGTTCATTCTTGGAGAGCAGCAAGGGCTGGCCCAGGAGAATTTCATCAGGAAACCTCACCCCCTTGACCCTGGAGTTCAGATCCTGACCTTTCAGACTTATGTTTGTTCCTCAAACCTAAAGAACATTTGAAAGGATACATCCTGGTCCCTCCCGGATGCCCACCCTTTTATTTCTATGCAGTGTAAAAGGAAGAGTACAGACTTTTTCAGGAAAGAGAGATGAAGACACACTGCCTTTAGAAATGTGTACACCTAGAGGAAGGGTGTACCAAGAAACACTAGCTTCACATTTTGATGTCTTTGTTTAATAAAGCTTTCTATGCTTTTTTTTAAGCAATAAATTTTGACTTACCCTTATATGTATAATCGTTCTCATGTTAAAAGGCAGTAAAGTGTTGAAAGCATGTGATGCTTTGTGACTTACTTTTCATCACCCAGCAGCATATTTCTACTATTTATTCCTGTTTTGTATGCAATGGTAATTTGTGCATCTTAAATATGTGTAATAGTTCATTGAATGAATTTATGCATTCTCTTATTGATGGGTTTATCGTTGCCTCCTTAAATTCCATTTACTTTGACTATTAATATTGCTATGAATATTCCTGTATCATTACTTCTGGAACCTATGTGTAAAGATCCCTGTGGCAGTCACATATCCTGGTGCTGATTTGACTAAGAGTGTAGGGGTGGAGTCTAGCCTGTCAATCTGGGGATAGCCAATGAGGTCTCTGTGTGGGCATGACTTTCTCCTGAGAATTCTGGCAAGTCTCATGGTATTTCCCATTTTAAGTGAAAGATATAGATTCACTTCTTTGGATATGTATACTGACAAGAGAAGACGGCAGTATAGAACCTGATTCCTGGAGACTGGAAGAGCTGGAGGAGAAGCCACATGGGCTTATCCTGATGGAACCAAATTTCTGGGGCTGGAGAAACCACGTGGAGACTCCTGCCAGTGCTGATATGCTTCTACCACCACTAGATACTGCTGATGGACCCGAGCCCTGGAAATGAGGAGTCATAGAGAGACCCCTGCCAGCACTGGGATGTTTCTACCGCCACTGGATACCCAAGACTCTGCACCCACTGTCCTGTGATTGTCCTGGTGTCGTTGCATGTGCTTTTGTGAGGCAGAAGGAGACTTTATAGATTGGTATTGCACATATGGGATAATATCAGACTTATGATCTTGGACTGGACTGGGTTGGGATGCTTTCTCAATGTTCCATTCCTCTTGTATATAAACCTTTCTCTTATGTCCATATACGTGTCTATTAATTTGTTTCTCTAGCTTACCCAGATTAACACAATCCCTCTTGAATGTGCATTTAGGAATAGAATTTCTGGGTTGTGAGATGGTTAAAAACATAGCATTTGTGAGGCTGGTGTCAGACCAGGCAGTGTTCCCTTCTGTTGTACACACGGTTACTATGAGTCAGAATCCATTCAAAGGCACCTAACCGCAATAACAACACAAGATCAGATCCAAATATTTTTCAAATCATTTATATCAATTTACACTCCCACCAGCAGGGAATGAGAGAGCCTGTTGACACAAATCCTCACCAACACTCAGTATTGCTAGGCTTCTTAATCTTTGCCAGCTGTAGTTCTTGTGTTGTTGGGTGACCCTTTGTAGCACAGAAGGAAACACTGTTACATGTGAAAGTTTACAGTGGAGTGAGTTTTATATCCCATTCATGTTTATTGGTCTCTTGTATTTTTGTGTTGTATTCCTGGTGGATTTGAAGGTGAACTTTATATATGTCCTGGATGCACATCTTTTGTCAGTTGACAACTATTCTCTCTCGGTTGGTGGCTTGTCACTTTTGTCCAGATACACACACACACACACACACACATAACATTTTCATAGTCTTCTGCTAAAGAGTCTGGTTGTATAGTGGTTACAAGTTGGGCTGCTAACTTCAAGGTCAGCAATTTGAAACCACCAGCCACTCCAAAGGAGAAAGATGAAGCTTTCTACTCCCTTGAGAGTTATAGTCTTAGAAACTCACAGGGACAGTTATTCTACCCTGCCCTATAGGGTCTCTGTGAATCAGAATTGACTCGGTGGTAGTGAGTTTTGAACTTTTTTAATCCCTAATGTAAGAGATAGTGTGAGGTCTCTTGGAGGAGAGATATACAGGTCCTTAGCCCCTCACGAGAAAGAAGCCTTGGTTGGTGATCCAAGTGAGTTTTATGTAAGTTAGAAGAAGTTTCAGGTCTACACAAACACCCTCAGGGTCCCTCACCCCTGTACAGCCTGCTTGGAAGCAGGTTGGCTCCAGGATCCTGCCTTTTCAGTTATTCTGTGGAGAGGCATGGTTGATGACCCTGATTGACCCCATTGGCTGAATTGAATTAATTTAGTCTAAGTGGGTCAATTCAGGTGCAGTGCCCACCCAGGTGTACCTCCCTGACCTGACCAGGAGCCTGAACCTCTGAGCATGCATGATGGACTTCCCACCCCTAAGCTAAGCTGCCTAACAATAGTACCTGTATTTCCTTCATAAAGTTTAAAGTTTTGCTCTTAACAATTAAGTCTTTATTTAATTTTCTGGGTATGGTGTAGTCTGGGAGTCCAGTTTTCTCCGTCTCCCCCCTCCCCTCCCCCCCACTTCACAAGCTCATTAATGTTTTCAGCTCTATTTACCCACTGTGCCATCTTCTGGGCTGCCTCGCCACACTCCCTGTTCTTATATTTTCTTCACTCAGTCTTCCTCTACTGGCACTACTTGTACAATCTTGACACAAAGGAAGGAGAGACTTCTTTCTTTACTTTTCTTTCTCAGTGATATTGAGGTACTTCCAGCTCTTTACTTTTTTGTGTAGATTCAAGGGTCAGCATATTGAGAACCCAAATTCCTTTTCACATTTTCATTAACAGTGCATTGAACCTATAATCCCGTTCCTTGAAAATGGACATCTTCTTGGTATTGCCATCCTATCCATAAACATGGTATGTCTTTCCTGTCATGAATTATCCCTTATGGCCTTTCAAAAAATGTTTCTTATTTTTGTGCCACCACTATCATCATCATTGCCATAGTGGCTTTTACTTGGCTTCTGATATGCCAGACCCCGTTCTATGATTTTCTTTTCAGTCATCACATCTACCCTATTAGGTAGAGCCTGTTGTTATGAGGTGTTTCACATAGGGACCTGAGACACATAAGGTTAATAAACTCACCCAAGATCACACAGCTAGGAAATGGGAAAGGCAATATTCTAGTTGAAGGTTCCTGCAGAGCATGCTTTTGGTCACTATACTGCAAGCAGCATCTCCTCATCTTTTGTTGGAATTACTGCTACCTACTTTGCTGTTTGGGTTGTGATGACAAAGGATGGCTTTTGGAAATGATGTTTTTTTAAATTCTGCTCATTATGGGAACAAGTAAATGTCTAGTTCATGTCCTTGTGCATCTTTCCTTGTTGCTGATTTTTCTTGGTCTCCTTCTATGGTAAAAATTCATTGAAAAACAATCAAGGCAGTATGCTCAATCCTTCCAAGAAATCCTCAAACCTGGAGGTGGTTTTGGGGACCTCCCTTACACTGTCAAACTTAGCGACTCAGGTCCAGGACAAAAAGAACACTTTTTAATAAATAACATTAAGTCAAGTTAAAGAAACTAAAGTACTGCCATGAAAACAGAAAGCCAGATTCAAACAGGTGTATTACAAAATTTTATAAATTTATCACTCTTTTTATCACTCTTTCATGATACTGTCTACAATACAGTGAATTATTTAACATGGCTGCTGGCCATAGCCATTGTTGCTCCCACCGAAGGGCCTGTGTTTTCCTGATGGGTCTAGGTAAGAAGGTGGGGTAAGATACAGGTTGGATTCAGCTGTGGGTGATTGCTAACAGGGTTAATCGTGATTTCCATCCTATTAGATATAGAACCAGCTATCTCAGATGTAGGAATAGGGGCAGACATCTCCTTAGCAGCAAGAGAGAAGAGCCGAAAGTGTAGGGAGTCCTTTGGACCCCATGGTCCCTGCACCTTGAACCTCCTTGATCCAGGAGACAGCGGTGACACCAGAGGAGTGGCAAAGGGGCAGCAGCAGAATCAGAAGCCAGAGCATGGGGACAGAGGGGTGGTCTTCCCAGCCCACATTGAAGAAGTAAAGTTGATGCTGTTGCCTTTTAGTGGGGTACCTCGGAGTGCTTAATTCAGGGAGCTAGGTCTGCTGACCCATGGAACTGGAGCTGAGTGCCTCTGGGTTAAAACTTATAGCGGAATAGCATGCCCTTTGGGCCTTGATTGGGAGTTCTAAAGGAGCTTTGTAAAATTGCTTGAACAGGGCAGAGGCCAGCCCAGGCCTGCCTGTGCACACCAGGGAAGAGACTGTCCTGACTGAACATCTGCAATGAGCATTTCTCACTGACCTACATGCTGGCATCATAATTATGAGCACCGTCTGTCCATTCTGTGTCACCGTTGTCATGAATTATTGATCCCAGTCACAGAAGTTGGGTGTCATGGAGGAATGGTTGGCGTCAGGACAGGGTAAAAGTGAGGGATGGCTGAGGCATGTCTGATCGCTGCCTGGTGACAGTTGCCCTTAAGAGATGGGGGAGGTCAGATGTGGCCCTTCTGCCTTTTTTGTCACTATGCTTTTCTAGTGGGAATAAATACTTAAACTTTTAAAAATGATATTCAAGACAAGACCCCAAAAGACTGTGTTTTCTGCAGGGTAACAATAGAACTAAAATGCCAGGATTATTCAACTTTAGTGATGCATCACTAATTTGACTCATGCCTACTGCTTATCAATAAGTATTTATCAATAAGTTTTTTCAAACATGCAATCAACCTTGTTCTACTTGTTCTTGTTCTGCTCAGAAAATCAATACTTGGAAAACATAATTTAGAAATGTTTGGGAGAAACATATTTAGTTATTAGTGTAAGCTTGATTTCTGAATATTCAGATCAATAATCCCACCAAGAAAAAAAAACCCAAAACAAACCTTAGCTAAAAATGCCAAATAAGATAACAAGCAAAACTCTTCTAGTATGCCCAAAGTTCCATAGCTAGCAAGTATAGTAAAATCAGTATTCAAATTGAAGCAGGCCTCAGAATCTATGATTTTTTAAAAAACACTTTGTTAGTTTTTTAAATTACCTTTTTTTTTTACATTATAAGTTGTTTCATACATTTCCTTAAAGCAATGATTAAACGAAATGATCTTCAGACGTCTTTGAACCATCCGTGCCATTGTTGCATGACACTTAGTTTTCAGTTTGGGAAAATAATTTTAATGACCACACCCAAGCTCTCCTACCCCCTTATCTCCTGAATGAGCTCTGGTGGCACCATGGGTTAGGCACTGGGTTGCTAATCAGAAGGTTTACAACCTTGGGAACCCTATGAGGCAGTTTTACTCTTGGTCCCTACACGGGTCCTCTGAACTGGAATAGCGTGGTGAACAGGTATTCTTTCTCTAAGGAGCAGCGGTGGTGCAGTTGTTAAATGCTCAGCTGCTAACCAAAGGAAAGGCCAGAGGTTCCGACCCATCAGCCCCTCTAGAATTTTGTGGCAATCTGCTTCCATAAGGATTACAACCTTGGAAAGCCTGTGGGGCAGTTCTGTTCCATCCTGTAAGATCACAATCAATTGAAATGGACTCAATCACAGTGGGCATGAATTTTTGCTTTTTCATTTGGTCTCCAGCTCCTTGGATCAAAAGATTCAAACTGAAGCGGGACAGGTATCTTTGCACCATGGTTTATAAACAAAGGCAGGACACCATTGTCTGTGTCACGGTTTCCTCCCTTGTCATTCTCATCGTGGGATTGGCCATATTGTCTAGTTCAATAGACCGGGCAATTACTGGGGGGAGTGGTCTTTGCATGAGTCCCATTGTCCATCTGGAATATGGCTGATGTCTTAAGAGTTTGCCTCGCGCTAAGTGCACTTTCAATGATTGCTTTCTATTATGGAAATGGAGGGATCTAGTGTTAGGTATAATGTAGTCCCAAGAAAACGCACTGTAGCTTCAAGAGAAGTCTGAGTGCTAGCACGTGTGCTGAAATATGATACAGATGTTTAATGGCTTGCTGTAATATTATTTTATGTTTGTAGTCACCTGCTTTTTTTGATCCTTGCTTAAGCTTGCTTGCTTTCCTCCATAGCACCTGGTCCCCAAATCTATTTACATTCTGTTCGCTTTCTAAATGGTTGGCATATATATATATGTATTAGAAAAAAAGGTTGAGTTTTACTGATGCCTCTCAGTAAATATCTTAAGGATTTCTTGTTATTTTCTTTTCAGTAGTTATTATCATGGTATTAGTTAAATACCATATGATAAGCTATGTGAAAGGACTGGGGTATGATTCATATTTAAATGTTCATATATAGGAACATTTCTTTCTACCTTTAACTTATTTTTAAAGAGTCCTTAAACGTTTGCACTGTTGCATTATAATAAATGCCCTTAGACTTTTCTAGGCGTACCCACTGTCATCAAGTCAATTCCAAATCATGGCAAACCCTGTATAGGATTTCCAAGGCTGTACATGTTTACCAGAGTAGATACCCTCACCCCTTTCCTGGGGAGCCACTGGTGGTGAGTTTGAACCCCCAACCTGGTGGCTAACAGCCCGATGCTTACTTGGCAGTGCCACCAGGGCTCCTCTGTATGCTTTGTGGATTCAGAGTGAGTTAGATAGACCCTGCAGGACAAAATGGAGACACCTCTATGGGTTTCCAAGAATGTAAATCTTGATGGGAGTCAACAGCCTCATCTTTCTCCTACGAGGTGGTTGGTGAGTTTGAACCTCTGACTGCGGTTAGCAGTACAGCTTGTAACCCACGATGCCACCGGCACTCCTCTTGAAAAGTTCTCATTCTTTATGCTCTGGTGGTCACATGGAACTAGTGGTTTGAGGCATTCGCCGCCTCATATCCTGGGTCTTTGTAGTTCATGTCCCTATTTTAAGTATGACATCATCAGAAAGACCTTCTCTATACAAACTGGCTTCATTCCAGCCCAGTCTTCAAGACATCTCCAGTCTCAGAAGCCGTATATACAGATTCCACTGAGTAGCCGTGGCTTGGGATGGTTTGCCTGGTTTCGTAGCGCTCTCTGGGTGGTGCAGCAGGTAAGTGCTTGGCTGCTAACCGAAAGGTTGGCAGTTTGAAACCAGCAGTAGCTTCACGGGAGAGGTGAGTCTGATCTCCTACAGATGACTACACAAGCTCCGCTATGGGGCAGTTCTCTGTCGTTTGAGTTACAGTCAACTCAACAGCCACTTTTTTTTTTTTTTGGTTTTATTCACTTTGGGTGGCACAAGTGGCTTTTGCTCAACCGTTAACCAAAAGATTGGCTTATTGGATCTTTGTTTCAGTGGAACCACAGAAAAGAGGCCTGGTGATCTGCTCTTGTAAAAAAAATCACAACCTAGAAAACCCTGCAGAACAAATGTGCTCAGCTACACATGCGCTTGCTCTGAGTCGCAATCAGCTCAATGTTAGCGATGCTTTTGTTTGTCTACCTGGTTTGACATCGGATGCGCCACTTACAATTTCTCTTAAGATGATCTTCATCAGCTCCTTTCTATTCCCATTTTGATAAGAAACGTTTTTAAAAATCATAAATGGGTACTGACTTTAGCCAAATGTCTTTCTGCTTATGCAGAGATGATTATATGGTTTGTTTCCTTTATTTTCCTAATGCCATGAAGTGCAATGGAAATTAATAGTAAAAGCAGACATTAGTGAAATGTTAGAAAATTTGTGTTTTTTATTGCTGTTGTTAAGCACCTTACAGAAGGCACAATGAAATCTCACTAAATAAAAAAATTCCACTACAGTCAACTCTAGCTAACGCGGATGTAACACACACTGCCATCGAGTCAATGCAGAGGCAGAGTGGCTCTTACGGAAGGTGGGAATAAATAAGTGAGCAGAGGAAAGCTGAGAAGCGACAGGTGCCCTGCAGACTTGTGCCTGCATGAAGAAGAAACATGCGTTTGTAGACGTAGCAACTTTGGACAAAGGAACACGCAAATGTTTCTGTTGTGATGCTGACGAAATGTTCAAGAAACTTAACACGCTCATTCCTCTGATGTCAGTTTCTTCCTCATGAAGACACAGTGTACTATTGTGACGCTGTGTCCAGCACAAAACTGTTTTCCCTCCCTCTCCAGTAAGCCGTGCAGCGGAGAGACCAGGAGGTGGGTGAGTCAGATTACTCACCAAGCCTTTTCTTAATACTGAGCTCGGTGGACAGGTAAAGAGTGCACGTGGCTTCTTTCTTTCTTTCTTTTTTTTTCTTTCCCCCTATCACTGCCCTGGTGGGAGTAAGAAGCCCAGCCTTGCTCCTGGGGAGCTGCTGCTGGATTTGAACCGCCCACCCTGTGGGGCCCACCGGGTTTTCTATAAATCCTGCGTGTTGTACTTCTAAGGTAAGCAGGTAGACAGAGACGGCATGGAACCTTGCCATACATTGTCCACCCTCACCCTCTTTGCTTAGTCGACGGGTGATGTCTTTGGCTTTCTCTCAGAAGTGAAGGGCAATGGAAGCACCAAGGTCAATGAAGGAAGGTCATCCTCACTCTCTAACATTTGAATGCGGGACATCTCAGCACAGACCCCACTTTCCATTCCCTACTTAACCCAGAACATGAACGATGTAAGGCAGAGCAATTCTCAGAGCTTTGCTCAAGCATCGATAAAACTCACTGCCGTTTAGCCCATTCCAACTCATCATGACCATCCATGACCAAACAGAAGGACCCCGGGGGATCGACAAGGCCCTCTATTTGCCCAAACAGCTCTCGCCTACAAAGTGGCTGGTGGGTTGGGACTCCACACCTTTGGTTAGGAGACAAGTGCTTACGCCTTTATTGTACCTTGAATTTTGTTAGTTGCCATTGAGCTCTTCTGGGGTGACCCTGCAGAGTGGAACTGCTCCTTGGAGCTTTCTTGGCTGTCATCTTCATGGAATGGAGTGGACACACCTTTTCTTCTGCACTGCTGCTGGGTGGGCTTCACAGAGTACCGGCCTGCTTAATTAGCCCTTGGGAATCCTGGCCATCTTCTCATTCTCAGGCAAGCCTCCATAGTGCGATTCATGTTGGATAAGAGGCGGGACTTAGACAAAGTAGGGCTTAAAGGGGAAGTCAAAATGGGACGACCACTCCATCCAACTGTGTTTTCGAGTAAATCCATTTGATGAAAGAGCCTAAATAATAGATAGTGGGAAAGCAAGTAATTGACTTCCTTAAAAATTACCCCAAGAGGTACATGTACCCAAGTTTACTTCTGATCTAGGTTACATGACTAGTTATGATATTACATTTAAAGCTGTATTTATCGCAACTTCACATCTTGACTCTTGATAAAGGGAAATTTAAAGCAAGGAAGCTGCAGTACAGTCTGTATATGGTTAAAGATAAAATCCTAGAACAAGTCAGTCCCAAGAAAGAAGGCAGACTGAACCTTTAAATTGCTCCAAAACACAGTTTAAGCTTTCCTTGAAAGATGGAGAATGGATGTTTGAGGAACTACAATTTGGGTATATCTTGAAATAAAACCCCAGTCAAAGCCACCTCACTGCCACCAAGTCCATTCCAATCCATGGTGGCCCTGCATAGAGTTTCGGAGTCTGTAACTCTTTACCAACACAGAGCTCATCTTTCTTCTTTGGACCAGTTGTTGATGAATTTAAACCACAGACTTACCCATTAGCAAGCAGCCTAGTACCCACCCATTGCTCTAAATAAAGATCTTGGTTCTTTATTCTGTTATTTATTCACTTATTTTTTCAAGAAGTATTATCGAATCACCGATCACTTGATGGCGTTGTGCTAGCCAGTTCTGGAGATATTGTGAATAAGTGAACTAAACAAACATAATTATATACTCACGTAGCGTACTAAGTGCTAAGACGTAAATAAATAGGATGCCAAGACAATAGTGCGTCAGCGTGGGATCCTCTCACCATACTTACTCAATCTGTCTGCCAAATCAGAGAAGCTGGACTCCACGGAGGGTCCAGCATCAGGATTGAAGGAGGCTTCTTGACAAATGACATAGGAGGCAAATGACATAATTTTGCCTGCTGGAAGGGAAGAGGACTTGAAGCACTTGGTGATAAGGATCAAGGATTGCAGCCTTCAGTATGGATTACAGCTCAGCATAAAGAGAACAAAAGTCCTCCCAACCGTAATGAGCATCCCAATCAATGGAGAAAAAGTTGTTGTCAAGACTGTTCCTGGGACCCTCACTCAGTGGGGGACAAACACGGGTTTGTCCTATGGTCTGAAGGCGTGGGACTCCAGAACATTTTAGTGTACTGGTACTATTGGGTTCAGAATATTTTTTCCTTGTTTTCCTGTTCTAAAAACTGGGTGTGTCTTATGGTCTTATGGTCAGATGTGTCATATGTGTCCAAAAAATACAGTATTCAGATATATAGATAAAAGGAAATTGCATAATGTATGTAATGAAAGCATTTATTAGATTGCTGCATTTTTAATTTTTAGGAAGTCACCATAGCTTAAAAAAAATAAAAGATGTATAACTCACTTAACAATGGAGTAGTGGTCGCATGTTGGACTGCTCAGTGTAAGGTCAGCAGTCGAAAACCACCAGCCACTCTGAGGACGAAAGATGAGACTCTCTATTCCCATCAATGATGACAGTCTTGGAAACTCACAGAGGTAGTTCTACCCTGCCCTGTAAGGTAAAGGGACAAGGTTTTCAGCAGGACACCATTGACCTGGGGGGGGGGGGCTGTTCTTGATTAAAAATTTGGTCTATAAGAGAAGCTCACTTGCCTGTGCAATCATGAGGTGCTGACACAATCAGGTATCAGGCATCAAAGAACAAAAATCAAAATCAATGGACCAATTGACTCCCGATTTCGCTGAAGACAAATGGATACAGAGGCAAACAGAGTAGAAGAAACGATAGTGCCCAGCTACCAAATGATTGAATGTCTGGAGTCTCAAAGACTTGAAGATAATTGAGTTGCCATTCAGTGCAGAAACAGCAAAGTCCACATGGAAGAAGCACACCAGCCTGTGTGATCAAGAGGGGCTGAAGGGAGCAGATATCGAGCATCAAAGAACAAGAATCACATCATTACGAATCGGGGGGAGAGCAGGGTGGAGTCCTAAGACCCACTGGCACGTAATTGGTCACCCCTTTACAGGGGAGTCAAGGGGAGGAGACAGACCAGTCAAGGTGCAACAAGGCAGCGATGATGCATACAAGTTTCCTCTAGTTCCTGAAGCCTTCCTCCCCCCAACCATCATGGTCCCAACTCTACCTTACAAATCCAGATGGACTGGAGAAGGTACACTGGTGGAGAGGGGAGCTGGAGATATGGGGAAACCAGGATGGATGAGCCCCTTCAGGCCAGTGGTTAGATTGGAGATGCTGGAAGGGTGGAGTCAGAATCAACTGCAAGGACATATACATAAGCTCCTATTTGAAGCACGGGCATCAAAGGAGTGAGTTGGGGGAGAGGTCAGGCAGTGTAAGATATGACAGAACAATAATAATGTATAAAGCATTGAGGGTTGGTGGGGAGGGGAGAGCAGGGAAAGAAGGCAAGGGATGGAAAAGCTGATACCAGGGGCTCAAGGGAAAAGGCGGATGATTGGAGAATGGTAACAGCAATGGACAGGTGAAAGCGCTTGGCACAGTATGTTTAATTATGTTTTGTAAAAAACAATGTACGAGCCCACAATAAAATGATTTTTAATTAAAAAATTGGGTCTATATGGAGCAACAAAAACGTTCATAAAGTGCAAAAATAGTATTGTAATATATCTATTTTAATTTTAAAACGCCACAGGATGTTGTTAAATTGTTAAAAAGCTGGACGTCTGGTCACTTTACTATAAGGTCACTATCCGTTGGAATCAACTCAATGGCGTAGATTTGAGTTGTTTTGTTTTTTTTAACTCATTCAAAAATAGAACACATTTAAGTTGAGGAAGCACCTTAGTGGTGTAAGATTATCCCACAGGCATGATTATAATTGCCAAGATAATGAGAGTTGTCAGGAAGATGGTAACTAATAAGAGGTCCTGAAATGGCCCGAAGTTTAGAAGAGCAAAAATAATACCAGGAAAATAATAAAGAGTGACCTCAATTTCAAAGAAGAGGTGCCTTTGCAATGTCTTTAAATACAAATGAAAGAAGTAAAACAAAGAAAGTAGCCTAAAACGAAACATGATCCTAAGATGTAAGAGTCTGCACACCAGACAAAACAATGGAGAAAAGAAAAAGTATTGGATACAATGGTTATTGAGTAAGTATCAAAGGACAGGGAGAGGGAAGATGTTTAGGCAAAAAGACAGGTCAAAAGAAAGCAGAAAGTGTAGTTATGGCCAAGATAATGAGGTAAAGTTGGAGAGGAAAATGATACCCAGTAGAGAGAGTTCAAAGATAATGAATATGTATTCAAATGTTATGCACATTGTTTAGCAACAAGCCACTGCAAAAAGGATGATAAAGAAAATGAAGTAATTAAAAGGTGGAATAGGACATCTGCTTTGTAAAGTAATCTGATATGGGTGAAAATGAAAAACAGCCAGGACAGAGAGTGAATTTCGGCCTCAACTATTGGGCTAAGATGAATATTCACATTTCTCCATTGTCTCTTAGGTCAAGTAAACAAAACCCAAACTCCGAATGGTAGCAGTCATTACAGTGACTACCCATGGTAGAGATATTGATTGCTATAAAAAATATATGGTTCCTCCTCTTCAAAAAAGCAGTGAAGATATATTTAAATATTCATCTGACTTAATAATTTAAGAAAACTTATCTTAATATCATATGATTAAAAGTGACTCCCTGAAAGTGATTATTTTAGAAATATAATTTAGTAGTCTCTTCGGAAGTGACTTCCATAGTTTATTTTCTTATCTGAGGGTAGGAGTGTACATATTTAATACCTTATTTAAAATATTTAGACAGTAGGTAGCATCCAACAGGTTTGTAAAGTTCAGAACTACCTTTATGTAAATAATAATTCTGAAAGGCCAGTAGCCGCATTTAAAAATAAGCAAATAAATCAGTCCACCCCATACCCACTAAAGCAGTTAAAATAGAACATTTCCAGCATGTGGATTTAGATTTGACCTTGTAAAAACTGAAAGTAAAACATACCCCAAATACCACAGTCTCCACTAGGTTGTTGTAGGGCATGAAGACGGTCCTGGTGTGATAACTGGGGAGTGCTGGGGGGTGGGGTGGGGGCTAGGGTGTGTGAGCCATACCAGGTGACACTGCCCGAACGACACCAAAGCGACCATTTGCAAAATTTGGGGATGCTGCTTCATTAGAAATTTATTATCTTTAAAATAAAAGTATCCCACTGAGCCCTGGTGGCGTTAAGTGGTTGAGTGCGGGACTGTGGCCCACGGGCTTGGCAGTTCAAATCCAGCAGCGGCTCTTAGGAGCAGTGCTTGGTAGCTCCCACGGCCACCAGAGGGCAGTGATGCCCCCCCCAAAAAAAATTAAATAGAAGTATCCCAATAGTCAGTGGTAACAATAAAAAACATTCTCAGTAAACCCAGCTTAAGCTTATCAAGATAACTACAAGACTAAAAATTCTATGCCATTTTACTTTTTTGAACCTTCTGATACGCTTAAGTCAGAGCTGTTATTACTGCCCAATTACAGTGACACTTCCAACCTGCGGTCTCTTTGAATCATCTGATTTCCTTTGCACAAGCAATTGTTGCCAGTGATTTAATAGTCACTGATTTTTTCCTTTCTAATTTTTCAGCCACAAGACTGGGGTAAGTAGTGCTTATGAACCTACCTCAGCAACTTCTTTTTGAGAATGATCTAATAAGTAGCAGGTATTCAGTTCCATCCCGTGGTTCTGACTTCAGAGCAACCCTACAGGACAGGGTATCATGGCCCCTGTGGGTTTCCCAGACATAACTCTGCAGGAGTAGAAAGTCTTATCTTTCTCCCTCCTTTAAAATCTAAGAGGGAGAGTCATTCTCCTCTTAAAAATCATTTCATTCAGAGCTTTTACAACTCTTATCATAAACCATACATCAATTGCATTCATCACATTTGTGCAGATGTTGCCATCATTTTCAAAGCACTTTCTTCTTTTTATTTGAGCCCTTGGTATCAGTTTTTGTTTTTATCTTCCCTCCCTCTTGAACCCTTGATAAATTATAAATAAGTGTTCTTTTCCTATCTTACACTATCCACTGTCTCCTTCCACCCATGCTTCTGTTGTTCATCCCCCTGGGGTAGGATGGTGGTGGTTATGTTGATCACTGAAATCGGTTCCCACTTTCTCCTCATTCACCCCTGACCTTCCCCTTACTCTCATGGTATCACTACTTCCACTACTTGTCTTGAGAGATTTATCTGCCCTGGATTCTGTGTGTTGTAAGCTCTTATCTGTACCAATGTACGTGCTCTGGTCTAGCCAGATTTTAAAGGTATAATTGGGTCATGATAATGGGGGGTGGGGTGGGGAGAAAGGACTAGAGGAATGCTGTGTGTTTTGTCAGTGTTATAATGCACCTTGGCTAACTCATTCTTTTCTTGTGACCTTTCTGTGAGGGAATGTCCAGTTGGCCACAGATGGACTTTGGGTCTCCACCCTGACCCTTCTCGTTCACATCAATATGATTGCTTACTTTTGGATCTTCTGATGTCTGATACCTGATCCTGTTGATACATGATCACACAGGCTGGTGTGCATCTTCCATGTGGGCTTTGTTGCTTCCCTGCTAGATTGTTGCTTGCTTATCTTCAAACCTTTAAGACCTCGTATGCTAACATCCTGGCACCATCAGTTTCCTTCACCACATTTCCTTATGTGCCCATTTTGGCTTCAGCGATCATCTTGGGCAGGTGAGTTTCACAAGATGTCAGGTTATTAGAACAAAGAATGTCAGGATATTAGAACAAAGATTCCTTGCATTGAGGGAAGGCTTGAGTAGAAGCCCAATGACTGTCTGCTATCTTAATACTTAACATATAAATATTTATACATAGATATATCCCTATTGTTATATATTCTTGTATATACATGCCTATATTTATACCTCTACAAACATATTTTGCCTCCTTAATTTTTCCTCTATTTCCTTTTACTTTCTGAGGGAAAAAATTCTAGAAGTCTCTAATAATGTTATAATTTACTATAGAGAGAATCCACAATTTTGTTGTTAGGATGATGTAAGAAATACTATGTTGAAGCAATTTCCAAGTATATGTCTCCATATTATTCTATAACTAAAATTAATAATGAGCATTTAAGCATACCTTGGAAATATCACATATTTGATTCCAGACTACAATAAAGCAACTGTTTCAATAAATAAGGAGTCCTGGTGGCATAGTGGTTAAACATTGGGCTGCTAACCTAAAAGTCAGCAGTTCAAAATCACCAGCTACTCCAAGGGGAAAAGATGGGATTTCCTACACCCATAAAGAGCTACCATCTTGAAAACCCAAAGGGAAAGTTCTACCCTGTTCTATAGGGTCAATATGCATCAGGATCCATTTGATAACAGTGAGTTTACTTTGATTTATTGCAATATAGCAAGCCAGTTACTTTTTTGGTTCCCCAGTGCTTACAAAACTTTGCTGACATTAGACTGTAGGGTACTGTGTATATAGCAGAGTATGGAAAAGTTGTGAGAATTACTAATGTGTGACAGAGACACCAACTGAACACCCAGTGTTGAAAAAATGGTGCTGAGAGACTTGTATGACAGGTTTATTACAGGCCTTACATCCATAAAAGAAAACCAAACAAAACAAAACAGCTCCCCAACACGCACTTAGCCTCTCTGCAAAACCTGGGAGGCACAATCAAGTGAAGCACAATGAAATGAGGCAGAAAGTCCACACTAAGAATTCTTAAGTGTGGTCTTACTGCATGGTTGTTGGGTACAGTGCTGAACAGAGAATGGACAGTGACACTGGCCCCGGTCACTCTACCCTCAGGACCTTCCCTTGGACTGTCTGCTTGTACTAGCTAGAACTTCTCTCTTGGGCAACTGTTTTTTGAAATAGAGCCTTCAGCCCTTCTTCCCCCAACTCCAGAGCCCTCATGCATTAAAGTAAATGATCAACATTTTGTAGTGTTGGAGAAAAGCATAGGCTTAATAACAGGTACAGAAACAATTAAGCTAAATTGAGAACAGTCAGGCTTTTGTATTATTGAGTACCTGAATGTCTTTACTCATGCTGTAAGATAGAGTACTCTACCTCAGCTTTGAGTGTATTAAATCAAAGAGTACACTTGCTCACAAAATAGTTACCAAGTATCTTAATATATAAAGGGGCACCCTTTTAAGGTGGTACTTAGAATTACCTGTTTTTAGCGTTGGGTGACTTTGAGAAGCCAGCAGGAAAAAAAAAAAACACCACATTTTTTAAATTAAATACTTTTTTTGAGGGTTCCTATGTCGCTTATCACAATCCATTCATCCATTGTGGTCAAGCACATTTGGAAATGTGCTGCTATCGTCATTTTCAAAGCATTTTTTTCTACTTGAACCCTTGATTTCAGCTCCTCATTTTCCCCTCTTCCTCCCCCAACCACCTGCCCTCATGAACCTTTGATAAGTTATAGATTATTATTTTCATATCTTACACTGTCTGTTCCCACCCTTCACCCACTTTTTCTGTTCCCCTGGGAGGGGGTTATATGTCAATCCTGATGATCAATTCCCCCTTCTCCCCCCCCCCCACCTTCTCCTTATCTTCTTGGTATCTCAATTCTCCTTGTTGGTCCTGAGGGGTTTATCTAACATGGATTCCCTGTGTTGCCGGCTCTTGTCTGTAGCAGTGTGCATGTTCTGGTCTAATCCAATCTGTAAGGCAGAATTGAGGTCATGGTAATGGGGAGAAGGAAGCATTAAAGAATTCCAGAAAAGTTGTGTGTTTCATTGGTGATATACTGCACCCTGATTGGCTCATCTCTTCCTTATAACCCTTCTGTGAGGGATGTGCAACAGTGTACAGATGGGCTTTGGGTCTCCACTCCATGCCTCCCTCACCCATCCACCCCAATTCACAATGGGTATAATTTTGTTCTGGGTCTTAGATGCCTGATACCTGATCCCATTGACACTTCATGAACACACAGGTTTGTGTGCTTCTTCCATGTGGACTTTGTTGCTTCTCAGCTAGATGGCCGCTTATTTATCTTCAAACCTTTAAGACCCCAGACATTATATCTTTTGATAGCCGAACACCATCAGCTTTTGTCACCACATTTGCTTATGCACCCATTTGGTCTTCAGCTATCATGTTGGGAAGGTGAGCATCACAGAATACTCGATTAATATAACAAAGTGTTCTTGTGTTCTTTTCATCTCCAAATTGTTAATCCCCGCCTATCTTATCTAGATAGACATGCAGATACATTAATAAGTGCAAAAACCAGGCAAAGTCAAACAAAGCAACAAAGGAAGTCAAAACCAACAAAACAATAACAACAAAACCAAACCCAAAAAATTCCCAAACAAAATTACAACAAAATGAAAGATACAGACAAAATTAGAAAAGCCTATAAATAGTTCAAGGTCTGTTTGTTGGCCTTTGTGAGTATATTCCAGTGAAGTCTGATGGTGTGCCACACTCTGTCTCCCAAGTCTATTTTTGGTACTCCCCGGTGACTTCATGACTTTGCAACTCTTGCTGCTCTGTTGCTTGCCCTTAGTGTTTTGCCCCCCGTGTGATGGGTCAGCTCGGGCACAATTCCCACACTGTGTCTCCAGTGTTGTCCCCATAGCGCTATGGTTCAGTGAGGGATGGTGTGTCTCATGTTGGGGCCAGTCCTATGGTCCTCTGAGTGCAATGTCTGTTCTGAGCAGGAATATCCTTCTCGGGACTTGGTGGGCCAGGATGTGTTCCCTCACTCTCCATCCCTCATTTCTCCTGTGTGCTTTATTCAGATGTGCTCCTCTCCTCGAGCGGTAGCTTCAGTGCTGCCCTCTGAAGTGCATTCTTCTGGGACACACACACACACACACACACACACACTACTTTTCTGATAGACTAAATACTCTTTTCACTAAGTCCAAGATATCCCTGAGTCTAGGGGCCCCAACATGTTGCAGGTACTATAAATGAAAACAATTGTGCCAGTTCAACCATGGCACAGTGCTCAGATACCAGTGATGGTAAGATGCAGTGCATTTGTGGAAAATGGGTCTTCAAATAAGTGAAGTAAATCATCTGTACCTTAACACCCCCACTAATCATTTGACTTACCCCCACATATAAACATTGACTCTCCACCCTTTTCTGAATTGTTTCTTATTTCCTCTACCCAGCACTATACCTAACTTGTGTACTTCTTTTTTCTGTTTTGATTTTCTTTTCTTAAAACGTCTACTTGTCTCCATTACCCAGTTTGCCTGCATATAATTTTGAGTTCTTTCAACAGTGGTTCTGATCATTTACCCCATGAGTTCAGTCTTAGTTAAACATCTCACCCCGACCTAACCTAGTCTTATGAGCAGATAGAGACATTAGCTATGACTGCTCAACTGCATTTATTTTTGCCTCTTATGTAGGAAGCCCTGGGAATGAGCATGTAGCTACTTAGTTCTGTGACCTTGATCTCTACCCTATATGTAAGAGAACGTGTTCGATATTGATTGGTCTAGTAGAAGGCCATATGGTCCTGAGTGGTGTTGGGTGCAACACTGAATAAGGGATGTCACTGCATGCAAGGGGCTTGCAGTCCCGTGTGAGAGTAGCAGTGTAGACAGGGATAAGAACTCACTCAACTGGAGCTGTGACAGGCAGAGCTGCCAGGAGCTCAGTCTTCTTCCCTTCCTTCTTGATTTACTGTCTTCTTTTCTCCCGACTTAGCCTTCTCCTTCATAATATCAAATGAATATCACCCAGCTTACATTGCAGAGAAGCCTGTCAGGAATGGCTGCCAACATCCAAACCAGCCACCCAGAAGAGATGATGTAAAGATGATGTTTGATCAGGCCTTGGAGATGATACATTGCAAGCAGTCCTATGTGCTATGGCTACTACAGCCTCATCTGCTTAGTTGTACCACGCTCTTTTTCCCCATCACCACCACTGCAGTGATGCAACCACGCCTGGACCCTGTCTCATCTCGAGCTCAAACTCAGCTGCTGCTGCTGCTTTTAGACTCATTATTGTGAGTTAGGTGGAGGCCTTTACATTGAATGAGTAAGACACCATTTGTTCCCACTCTATCCTTTCCAAATCCCCTCAAAATCCCATGGCTGATCTCCTTCCTTCTGGTTTTGCCTGTATTCATGCTTCCTTCTTTCCTAACCCTCGGGACTTTGTCCTTGGGTACATGCTGCCCCTTTGATTAACAACAACAGCAACAACAACAAAACCCAAACTCCCAAACAGTCATCAGTCAATGTCAACTCACAGTGACCAGGACAAGGTAGAACTGCCTTTTTCTGAGACTATAACTTTTTGTGGGAGTAGAAAGCCCTGTCTTTCTCCCATGGAGCAGCTGATGGCTTGGAATGGCTGACTTTGTAGTCAAGCCCAGTGCATAACCACTAGGCCACATGGTTGACTCCTCTCATGTTAACTTGTTTTCAAGGATATTGTATTTACCTTCCCACCATCCATTCACTTTTCACCTCTGTACAACATAGGTATTACCTTCGAAGTGCTCCTGAATTTTTGTTTTTTAGTTCACCAATCTGCTAATTGTCACCGTTAGTGGACATTCTTCATTCCATTCAACACTGACTACCTCCCCTTGAAAGCTTCTCTTCGTTTAGTACCTGTGACAACCTTATTGGGGCCAGCCCTACCTCTAGCCATTCCTCCTGCTTGCCTCCTTCTCTCGTTGCATGGCCCCCATAGTTTTCTCCTTGTTGTCAAAGTGCTTCTGGAGCTATTCATAGCCACAGCTTTCATTCTTCTATGGTGGACTCCCAGTTCTATCCCTTTCTCTCAGTCCTGCTTTCCAAACTTCAGATGCCTATCCTCAACTCATGCTGAGCCTCCTCAATAACATGGAAGATGAGAAGGATCAAATGCTTCCCCCCACAGACTATCATTATCCCAATTCTGCCAGAAAGATTGGGCTAGACCAGGGGATATATATTGGAGTCAGAAATGTGGGAATTTAGGATAGATAATCCCTTGAGACTAGTGGGGTGTGGTGACACTGGAAAGGTGGAGGGATGGTGGAGTAGTAAGGGGAAACTAATTTCAGGGATCTACATGTGACCTCCTTTCTGGGGTGTGGACAACGGGGGTGGGGGAGAGTGAGGTGACACATTGGACAGCGTATGATATGAAGAGGTAATAACAATTTGTAAATTATTGGGAGTTCATGGAGGGAGGTGAAGGGGGAAGGGGAAATATGGGGAATTGGAATTTAAAAAAATAAAGAACTAGAGGAAAGAGGGAAAGGGAAGCTTATGCTGGGGGGAGGTTCCAAGTAGAAAATGTTTGTAGGTGAATGTGGCAACATGTGTACAAGTATACTTAATATGAACGATGTATTGAATGTTATAAGAGCTGTGAAAGCCCCCAATAAAATCTATATTTAATGGCTGAGCTCCGATGGCATAGTGGTTGAGTGCAGGACTGTGGCCCAGTGACTTGACCATTCAAATCCAGCATCAGCTCTCCAGGAGCCAGGCTGGGCCTCCCACTCCCACCAGAGGGCAGTGATGCCCCAAAAAACAAAACAAAAATCTATATTAAAAAAAAAAAGAGAAGGATTCTTTATTGCCTGCTTGATGGTATAATTTGCTGTACATATTTACAACTGAGTTTCATGGGTTTCCTCAAATCCCAATAAGGCAAATGTAAGCCTGATCCCAAGCCCAGAAGAATTCTTTAATGAGATAGAAAAACAAGTCCACAACTTTCTATGGAAAGGAAGAGAGGTCCCAGAGAAGTAAAGAACAAAATCGAGGCCTCATACATTCCAACCTCAAGACCTAACTCTACAGCCGTGGTGATCAAGACAGCCAGTTCTTTGTACAGTGACCAACACATAGACCAATGAAACACAAGTGAGGCTTCAGACCATCTAGTTCTGGATAGCTGATCTTCTACAAAGGGTCAAAGACCAGGGCTGCAGGGTAGCTAAAGTAAGGTTGCCCAATGAAATGCTCATAAGACAGACCTCTCTACCCTTGAGGAACAAGCAGATGCACTGTTGAAATAGAAAGAAAAAAAAAATCTTTCCTATGGCCCTGGTCTTGCATCTCCAGATTATCTCTCTCCCCCAACTCCACTTAAAAGGAATGCAAATTTCTATCCCTTAAGGATGTCCAAACTGCTGTCTTGATATGCTGTAAATCTAAGGATATAGACTTCATCAGGGAAGGGTTAAAGAGACAGAAACGTGATCTTCAAAAATATGTTAACCTAGATAGAGACTACTGTGAAACAAGAGCTTCCCATTGTGACATTTTATTTCGTAAAGATTTCCGTGATTTTGGTTTATATGAGGAAAAATGTGGCATCTGGATAGCAGGAATGCTTATTAACCATCTGTGACATGCAGATTACACAACTCTGCTTGCTGAAAGTGAGGAGGACTTGAAACACATGTGATTGCGGTATGGATTATGACTCAATGTCAAAAAGACCATAATCCTCACAAGTGGACCAATCGTTAACATCATGATAAATGGAGACAACATTGACCTTGTCAAGGGTTTTGCCTTGCTTGGATCCACAATCAATGCTTGTGGAATCATGATTAGAAGTCAAGAAATGAAAAGGCGTTTGAATTAGGTGAACCTACTACACAAAAACACTTTAGAATATTGAAAAGCAAGGATGTTACTCTGAGGACTACGGTGCGCCTGACTCAAGCCATGCTATTTCAATTTACATTGAATAAGGAACACCAAAGAAGCATTCTAATCTGATGTATTTGAATTGTGGTCCCGGAGAAGCATATTGAAAGTACCATAGGCTGCTGAAAGGACAAATCTGTCTTGGAAGGACAGCCATAGTGCTTCGTAGAGGTAAGGATGGCAACACTTCGTCTTACGTAGCTTGGACATGTTATCAGAAGAGACCAGTCCCTGGAGAAGGACATCATGCCTGGCAAAGTGGAGGGGCAGCAGCACCAAGGAAGGTCCTCAAGGAGCTGGCTTGACCCTGTGGCTGCAACAATGGGCTCAGGTATAGGAACAGTTGTGGGTCGGGGGCAGGAATGGGTGCTGTTTCCCTTGGTTTTACACAAGGTCACTATGGATTGGGGCCAACTGGAGAGCACCTAAGAGCAGCAGCATAGAATAAGTTCCAGATTACTGGACATCCAGGGCATGGACAATCATATTTACAAATGAACTTCCTGGTACTTAAAATTTGAGTGAAATACAATGAATGGTTCCTAATAATGAACACAGGCAATAACTTCATGGCATCATGAGAATTTTGTGTGACATCGACTGTTGGTAGGATCCCAGAAGGAGAACAGCATCCCCCTTAAATCAGAGACTGTTGCCATGAACATTGGTGTTGCGCCTGCAGCCTTTTATTTGACTTCATTTCTCCCCGCATCCCCCAGGGTAACCATGCCTTCAAAGTGCAGATTTAATGCAAGTGTTGGTGATGCGTGAAATAAAAAAGGCCAATGATCACTTGAAACTCAAGAGGAAATAATGAAGTCATCGGGCAGAGGGGCAACGCCACCAGTCACTGGAAAAGCTACAGCAAAGCTATAGTCACTCAACAGCTGGAACCATTTTAAATGGATCAAGTGAGAATAATGGAGACCGAAAGGCTTAGCCCCAAGGCAAGCTACAATTATGACTACCAACACAGTTGTTTCATGATTGAAATGGAAGGCTACTGATGATTTGGTTGGATGATCCAGACCTGTGTAATATGCCCACTAGCCTGACTTTCATGCAGGCAAAGGCTCAATGCCATGTCCGTGTTTGAAAAGCAGGGTGTGACGGTGATGGTGTTGAAGACGGTGGCAGCATGCCAGGGGTTGGTTCAATCCTTTCAAAGCGAGGGAGCATTTATGTTACCTGAAAATGCCAGGCGCTGAGCCCCGGTGGTGTAGTGGTTGTGCGCGGGACTGTGGTCCACTGGGTTGGAGGTTCAATTCCAGCTCCACAGGAGCAAAGGCTGGGCCTCCTACTCCCACCACCAGAGGGCAGTGATGCCCCAAAACAACAACAACAACAACAAAGAAAACGCCAGATGAAGCAGTCAATGCTGATCAAAGCCCCAAGAGTGACGTTCCTGCAATGCTAGGGGGTGGGAGGGGGAATAGAGCAGAGAGCTCGTTCACCATGTTATATGTTTAATGTAGCTGAGATTGGCTTCTTTGGGGTGCCTGGAAAGATCTACTTTTTGAAAGAGGAAAGCAGTGCTCCTGGCTCTAAGGCCTGGGAAGATGAGAAACCCTTAAGCTCACGCGGAGTCGATGCACATGGTAGTGCCGCCCTGTAGATCTTTACAGAGGTAGAAAGCCTCCTCTTTCTCCAGATGAGTGGCTGGCGGTTTCCAACTGCTGACCTTATGCTTGACAACCCAATGCCTAACCAGTATGCCACCAGGGCTCCCTCCTGGACGGAGAGGCTAATGTTGTTGCTTGTGGGTGTAACGTTACTGCAGCCAGGGATTTCACGCAGGAGCATTCGCTTGTGTCTGGAGGCTTCAAAAGCAGGTGCCTTGACTTATCATCAGACACATTTCCAATGTCATTGGAAGACCCATGCAAAGGCTCGGATTATAGTTGCCATCTTTGAAGGTTGGTAATTGGACCGGGTGGTCCTGGCTCTCGCTGTGGATGTTCTTGATTGGCCAAGGAACTACCTTGAGGATTCTCCGTGGGTGCTTCACAACACACCCAGGTATCCAGACATCTTAGATGGCCTTTCCCCCAGTGGAAAAGCACTCTTTTCACCCTCCAACGCCACAGCGATGCGTCAGCCAAGGAATCAGGGCGACAGAGCCTCTTTCCAGAGCTGTTCTTTACCCCAGGCCTTCTCTGTCCAGACAACAAAGATGCGGTGATGAGCTGAGGGGAGTTCTGAAGGGATCACGGCAGGTTACGATGTCCTCAGAACCTGGCAGACCTTGTGATGAAGTAAAGCAGTCGACCACAAAAGGAGCGTGCAACAAATTGTGTCCCGAAGTGTGTGTGCTTTCCAAGGGTCCACAGCTGACGACACCACCGAAGTCAGGCAAGCCGTGGCTGGTCCATGGCATCATCCGCTGCAACCAGACTTCAGTGTAAATGCTGTGGTTGAATGACTCACGCCTCATGTCGAAGAGCTCACAGATAGTGGAACCAGGCAAACAGATGATAGCTCTTGAGAAAGACCAGGACTTGGGGGTGGATGGGGGTGGAGCTCCAGGCCTGAAAGAGTTTTTGGCTGATGAGATCTGCCTTTCATTTTGTTGAATCAGGAGTGGCTAAATTAGAGAAGCAAGATCCTGATCACCCAAGTTTACTGAACAAGGCCGTTGACGATGAGAACAAAAGCCCTGAACAAAGCTACAAAGCCTTCTTCAGGAAATCCACTCTAGTAGTTTCCTCCCGCCTTCTCCAGCAGCAGAGTCAAACCCTGGTTTTCCAGCGCCAGGTCCACCCTCTCCAGGACCAGGCATATTCAACAATGGCCATCTCTCTCTGATCATCTCTGCACCTTTCAATGATGAATGATATCACACTGTTACATCATGGATGTCCTTTCCTGGCATGCAAGACATTGATGGAAAGAGGACAAG